>PVHT020000143.1:2662619-2764628 GCA_004024745.2 Catagonus wagneri
CCTTAACCCACTGAGCAAGGCCAGGGATCTAACCTGCAGCCTCATGGTTCCTAGTCGGATTCATTTCCACTGGCTAATGAATTCTTTAGGACTATTTTTTTCCACCTCTTAAGATGCTTAAGGTACCGCCACCCTCTTGAGATCCCTGTCTGGTTCCACAATATTTTGCACATGTATTTTTCCTTGCACTTATCTATTTTCTGTTTGTATCTCTCTCGCCTTCTTGTGGCTGAGAGCTCATGAAAGAAGGGCTGAGTCTTAATTATCTTTCTATTTGTAGTGTGTGCTTCGCATAAGGTAGACTTAATAAGTATTTGTTAATGAATGAGAAGTGCTTTACCTGTGTTAAGTACTGTATCATATTGTCAAAGTTATTTTTCAGTTAGCTAGAGGGGACAAAATTTACCTTATTAGTAAATTTTAAGAAGGGGAAGGTCAGCATGAGGGCTGGCCTGGCCTTACTTGATAGGGGGCCTTTGTCAATCATAGGGAGCCTGGGCTGGACAAGAACCACAGCAAACCTCTAGTAGCACTTGCCTTCAGTGGACCATACAGTTTCAGTGATCTCGTTTGTGAAGGCAGTGGTCTTAACGTTTAGCTTGGTGATGGCAATGTCAGCAGTTTAGTATTCGTTAACACTTTTCTAATGCTGGAAAAAAATCTTTCTCGTTGTTTCGAAACTCTAGTGTATTGTCCTGAAAAATCTCCACATTGTGCAATTGTGCACATGTGATGTAAAATTTATTTCCTTGGTTCTCTGACTTGCCCAGATTTTAATAAAAAGGAACCACGACTATATCATGTGGATTAAATAAAGCATATTTTTAGAGTACACGTGCCATTTTAGAATAGAAAGTGCATAGGTGAAGGTAATGTGGGCCACAAAGAATGGATGACTAGTTACTTAAAAAATTTGAAGGAAGTATAATGTGGCACCTCAGCTTTCTGTCTAGAGCCTGACAATGGCCCTTTAAAGCGCCTGTAGTTATATCTGATAAACACATAATAATGAACTGAAGTCTAAGGACGTTTTCTCCATCCTCCCCTGCAGCTTTGCCTTGTCAGATGAAGCATACAGATCCCTAAGAGATCAAGATAAAGACCAGTGTATTCTGATTACTGGGGAAAGCGGAGCAGGAAAAACAGGTAAGGCCACTGGACAACCTTCCTTTCTCCTCTAGAAGGTAAGTGCAGCACAGAGCGGGCAGGTGGGACCTAATTAGCATATTAGCTCACTGGGCTCCTTTGCAGGAAGTAAGTGATTAGGATCATGGAATGTTCTCCAGGAAGAACTGACATCATCTCTCGTGGGAAGAAACAGGCACTTAATCAAAGGGGTTCCAACCAATATGGGAGTCTCTGGATTCTAGACCTTTCTGTGCAGTTCCCAAGTATTTCAAGGCCTTTTTCCTCCAAGACAAGGAAAAAGGTCTGTGAGACCTGACCCCTTCACTAAGGAATGCCAAATTATTTGGGTTTGGGGAGGCTTATCTCCGATAAAAAGTGAGGGAGGGCACCAGGAAGATGCTGCATTTCACTCTAGAGAATTCGTCTTCTGAAGTCTGAAGAATTGAGATTTTTAGACATATTTTTATTTTTGATTTATTAAAAAATTTTTTTTTTAATATTTCATCATAGCTGGTTTTCGATGTTCTGTCAATTTTTCTGCTGTACAGCCTGGTGACCCAGTGACACATACAAGTATACAATCTTTGCTCACATTATCATGCTCCATCGTAAGTGACTAGACTTAGTTCCCACCGCTATACAAGCAGATTTAATTTCTTTTTTTAATTTTTTTTTAGGACTGTACCCTCGGCATATGAAAGTTCCCAGACAGGGGTCGAATTGGAGCTACAACAGCTGCTGGCCTACATCACGGCCGCAGCAATGCCAGCTCTGATCCATGTCTGCAACCTACACCACAGCTCACGGCAACACCGGATCCTTAACCCACTGAGTGAGGCCAGGGGTTGAACCTGCATCCTCATGGATATTAGTTAGGTCCCTTTCCTCTGGGCCACAATGGGAACTCCCAAGATTTTTGTATGTATTTTTAGATAGGCTGGCAACTTCCTCATAAAACAGCCTCTCAAATGGAAAGGTTATCCTTTTCTCCCCTTGCGGTTTTAATAAAAACAATTTGAATGATTGATGGTCTTTAGTGAGAAATTGATTTTACAAGTGGTGCCCAGCTACCCGGAACAGTTCCAAAAGAGCTGTGCTCTCTGAGTCCAAACTTAGGTTAGAACCGCTGTTGTCAGTGGGTTCTTTGATGGAACTGATGAGACCATGAACAAGGAGGATAGTATCTGCATAGTTGTTTTATCTGTAAATTATTCTTGTTTTATAGATAAGACTGTGATAATTGGTAATTTCTGCTAGTTTGCCCAGGTGGGATTTCAGTGTTACAACTTTGCTTGGCTATTTAGTTATCAGTTTAATAAACTTTGATTTCCCGATGATCAAGAGAAGAAAAAAAATCCCTCGTGGATGCTTCAGTCAGTTGACTGCAAACATTTTGTTCATGAGCCTGTAGTTAGATTTGGGCCTTTAAATTCTCCCTGTCTGATCTGAATGGCTTTTCTTTCTACACCTGTTTCTTCTTCCACTTTCTTAAGGAGTACCTCCTCCGTACCCCACAGAGTAGCTGAAGAGAGACGGGTTAGATAGGTGTGTCCATCTCCCTTCTTAGAGCCTCTGGAGACATGGCACACTGTCTCTTTGCAAGGTTGTGCAGGTTCTAGGCTCTGGATGAGCAGAAATGGAGGGAAAAAGACTGGCATGTAAAAATCTAAGGTAACAGAGAGGGTAGTCTCACATAATTGGAAGGGATTTTAGTTGTAGACCATCTAGTGTAGGATATCCTTCAAGGGCAGCCAGACCCCTCCTTTTGTGGTAATGGATGGCCACTGCTTTGTAAGGCGGCCTATTGACTTTGTCATACAGGTTTGGCTAACAGAGTTCTTTCTTACCTTGAGTTGAATTTGGCCTCCACTCTTTCGTCTTAACTCTGTAGTCTGGAGCCTTACCAAATTAGCCTACTTTCTCTTCTACAGGACACCCACTTAATTATTTGAAGTTATCCATCATATCTTCCTAGGGCTAAAATTCTTTTTTCTTCAAAAATTTCTCGTGTGATACACATTCATGTATTCATGCAGGATGGAAGTTCTGAGTACCTGTTAGTAGAAAGGTACTAATAGGTATGAGTGATACATTGGTGAGGCTCATCTGTGTCCTTATCAAGTTTATAGTCCAGTGGAGGAGATAAACAATAGCTCTAGGCTGTATATGTACATACATCTAAGTATTTGCTTATATACATACAATTTATGTACAACGCATTAGATGAAATGTAGTGAACATTAAGTGAAGTGTGTAAGAATATGTAATGGGAGGATCAAATTTCGTTCTCAAACTCCTATTGTGGTCATATTCTGGAATCATCCCAGTTTGTCAACCTGCTTTATAAAATTGCATACCAAGAAGTAAACAATACTTTCATATTCATGAACATGAAATAGCTTTCCATTTGTTTGTGTCATTTCTTTTATCGACATCTCATCATTTTTAGTATACAAGTCTTTCACCTCTTGAGTAAATTTATTCTCAAGTATTTTATTGTACGTTATGATGGAACTATTACCGTCTTAATGTGGATATTAGGCTTCTATTCATGTAGTACATATATTGACTTATATTGGTCTTTTTATCAGGCAAGATGTAGGTTTTTTTAGATATTAACTTCTCTTACGTTAGATTGAGGACATCCAGTATTATTCAACAGTTATTTTAAGCTTATGCCAAATTTAAGATCCTTTTCACAGACACCAGAATGATCTTGGTTCTCTTGTTGAATACTAGTTGGCTGCATAAACATGTGTTTAACTCTGGCCTCTTAATTCTGTGTAATTCATCTGTGTGTCTGTTTTCATGCCAATATCCTACTGTTTTGATTATGATAGCTTTGTAGTATCATTTGAAATCAGGGAGTGTGCTGCCTTCAGCTTTATTCTTTTTTCTCAGTGTTGTTTTGGCTATTTGGGGTCTTTTGTGCTTTCATACAGATTATAGGTTGCTTATTCTATTTCTATGAAAAATGCCATTGGAATTTTGGTAGGGATTATGTTAATCTGTAGACAGTGCTGGATAGTATGGATGTTTTAACAATATTAATTCTTCCTGTTCATGAACATGAAGTAGCTCTCCATTTGTTTCTGTCACTTAAATTTCTTTCATCAATGTCTCATCACTTTCAGTATACAGATCTTTTACCTCTCAGGTAAATTTATTCCGAGGTATTTCATTGTTTTTGTTGCTATTGTGAATGAAACGGTTTTCTTTATTGCTTCTTTAGATAATTTATTGCGAGTATAAAGAAATGCTACTGATTTCTGTGTGTTGACTTTATATCCTACAGCTTTACTGAATTAGTTTGTTATTTCTAATAGTCTTTCTGGTGGAATCTTTTGGGTCTTCTCTATACCATGTCATCTATAAACAGAGTCAATTTTACTTCTTTTCTATTTCTGATACCTTTCATTTCTTTTTCTTACCTAATTGCTCTATCTGGGACTTCTAGTACTCTGTTGAAAAAGAGGGGTGAGGGAGAGTTGTCATGCTCCTGATCTTAGAGGAAAAGCTTTCAACATTTTTCACCAATGAGTGTAATGTCAGTTGTGTGCTGGTCACTTAGGACCTTTATTATGTTGATGCACATTCTTTCTTTACACAATTTGTTGAGAGGTTTTTTTTTCTTTTGTCTTTTTAGGGCCGCCCCCAAGGCGTATGGAGATTCCCAGGCTATGGGTTTAATCTGAGCTGTAGCCACTGGTCCACACCACAGCCACAGCAACACGGATCTGAGTCTCCTCTGTGACCAACACCACAGCTCCAGCTCCAGGCAACACCAGATCCTAGACTCACTGAATGAGGCCAGGGATTGAACCCACAACCTCATGGTTCTTAGTTGGATGCGTTTCTACTGCGCCATGATGGGAACTCATTGTTGAGTTTTTGTCATGAAAGAATATTTAAGTTTGTCATGCTTTTTCTGGATCTATTGAGATGATCATATGATTTAATCTTTTATTTTATGACGATGTGATGTATGTATTAAATGTAAATTTATTGATTTACATATGTTGTACCATCCTTGCATTCCAAGGATGAATCTCACTTGATCATAGTGTGTGATCCTTTTAATGTACTGTTGAATTCAGTTTGTTAGTATTTTGTTGAGAACTGCAGCACTTAAATTCATCAAAGATATTGACCTGTGGTTTTCTTTTATTGTGGTATCCTTATATGGCTTTGGTATCAGGGTAATTCTAGCCTTATAAAATGAATTTGGAAGTGTTCCTTCTTTGTTTTAAAAGATTTGAGACAGATCTGGTCCTAGGCTTTTATTTTTCTGGGAGGCTTTGATTGCTAATTCATTCTCCTTAGTAGTAATTTCTATTTCTTATTGATTCTAGGAACTTATCTGTTTCTTATAGTTCGTCTAATTTGTTGGCCTGTTATTGTTCAGAGTAGTCTCTTAGGATCCTTTATTTCTGAGAGCTGTTGAATGTATCCTCTTTCATTTATAAGTTTATTTAAGTCCTCTTTTTTTTTCTTGGTTAATGTAGCTATAGGTTTATCAGTTTGGTTTTTTCTTTTCCAAAGAACTGACTCAATTTTGTTTATCTTCTCTATTGTTTTTCTATTCTCTGTTTCATTTATTTCTGCTCTAATCCTAATTATTTCCTCAAAAAACTGTGTCTTCTGCAAAGGTTAGGCTTTGTTCTTTTTCTAGTTTTTTTGAAGTATAATATTAGAGATTTTATTTTATCCTCGGTGTATACATTTATAGCTATGAACTTTCCTCTTGGAACTTTTTTTGCTGCATCTCATGAGTTTTGGCATATTGTTTTTCCTTTTTTTTCCCCTCAAGATTTTTTTAAATAAAATTTTCTAAGTGGATTCCATTGCATTAAAATGTAAGCTAAACCCAGTAGACTTGTTACACAAGATTCTGCTTGTTGGAGCCCCTATCTTCTTCTGCACCCTGCCTTCCCCTTCTAATTGCAGCTCATGCTACTTTTCATGAAAAAACTTGCTCATTATATAATGACTCTGAGTTTATACAATAGAGTTTCCCATACCTTTTAATTTTACTTTATGTTTTAATTTTTTTTTTTTTTTTTTTTTTTGCTGCACCTCTGGCATGCAGAATTTCCCAGGCCAAGGACTGAACCTGTGCCACAGCAGTGACAGCGCCAGATCTTTAATCCTCTGAGCCATCAAGGAACTCTGTCCCATCCCATTTTGAGATCATTCATTTCAACTCTGGGTATGGGCTCTTACCTCTCTTTGCTCAGAAATTTGTGAAATCTTTGGCTGATTAGAACTCTTTTCTTTCCAGTAAGAACTTTAAGAGGACATTGGTATTTGGGGAGAAAGATTTTGATCCTTCTCTATCACTAACCTGTTCTTTCTTGTGAAACAGGATTTAATTCTTAGAAGCAGTACAGCTTCTTGTTTCCAGGGTGACAAGTGAAAATGGTAGCAAGGCGAGCTATAAACCATGTCCCTTGTCAGAAGTCATTTGTAATGTATTTCATTCCTCCTGCCCCTGCCTGATCCTTGTGACAGTACTTACCAGCCTATTCATTTCGTATATCTTTCTTTTATTTGAGCAGAAGGAAGAGATGAAAATATTCTTAAGCTTGTTAATTTTCTTAGATTTTTACTCATTATTCGTCATGCCTGAAGATTTTTTTTTTCCTTGAGTGTCTGATTGTTTCAGTTTGTTCCTAAGTGAGTCATCAGAAGTGGGTTGTGGTCACTGGTTTGATTGGTTTGGGCCAGTTCTTCATCTCCTCTGAAACATATGTTCCAAGAAGACAGCACATCCGCTCATTAACCATGTTAGTATATGACCTTCTCTGTCTTAGGGAGTTGTAAACCACCCTGCTTCCTCCTGGAGCAAAATTCCATCTCCTAGTGGGCTCATGTACCTTCCTTATTGAAAAACTTAATGGAGGCTGCTGTTACTGTTTCATAGGGTGAGCATTCATTCTTTTCTGAAAAAACAAAAACACCTTATTCCTCTGGAAGTCTTATGGCACATGGAGTTCATTTTTCTTTTCTATATTTTTCTTTTTTCTGGATATTTTTCCACTCAATAACTTGTTGGTTTCAGTGTCCCATTCACCACTTGAAATCCTGTCATCATCCCTGGATTTAGTTCTTCCTAGGATCCCTTTGCCCTCTGTCATCAGTTGAAGAATGGACAACTGCTTCATAGGATCATTGCCTCCCCTCTGGTAGGAAGCTCTGTTCACAGCACACAAGGTCAGGGGCTGCTTCAGGCAGGAGGCTGGAAGAGGGTACCACCAACACCCCAGCGCAGTACTTCTCAAACCTTCCACTGGGAACACCAGGTTCTACCCCCCTTCCCCATCCCACCCCCTACTCTAGGAGGAAGCAGGGTGGTTTACAACTCCCTGAGAAGGAAAAGATCCTAGGAAGGATGAAATCCAAGGATGATGACAGGATTTCAGGTGGATCCAGTTTGTTGCTGAGCAGTACCAGAAAAATCAAATACAAGAATTCGTAGAAAATTCAGCCCCTGATTTTTGGTTTTAGTTTCAACAGACAAAGTGTAAACTACCAAATTGCTACAAAATCTTCTCAAAGCCTCCTCCCAGGTGTAGACAGACCAGCAGCAGGCCATGGACCAACCAACTCTTGAGTAGTTGCTGGTCCTTGGACCATACTTTGAGTAGCATAAGTCACTTGAAGCATTTGTCTTTCTTTTTTTTTTTTTTTACTAAGAATTTTTTTGAAAATTAAAGTGTGGTTGATTTACAGCCTTGTGCCAATTTCTGCTGTCCAGCAAAGTGACTCAGTTATACATATATATATATATGTATACATACACACATTCTTTTCTGTCATGGTCTTCCTAGGAGATTGGATATAGTTCCCTATGCTATGCAGTAGGACCTCATTGCTTATCCATGCTAAATGTAATAGTTTGCATTGACTAACCCCAAGCTCCCAGTTCATCCCTATCCCTACCCCCTCTCATGTTTGTCTTATTTTTGAGCTGTGGTGCTTCCTGGATGTCTTGATGCTTTGGTTGTGCATTGTCACTAAAATTCGCAGTGCTGGAAGGTGGACACCACTCCTGAGAGCTGCTGTTTTAAAATATCCACTCAGCTACACTCTTTGGTAGCTGCTCTTCCTTTTCATTTATAGATTCCCAACTGCCTCTCCTACCTCTCTATCCCCACAGAGACATTTCGTGTTTTGCTTATGAATCCCATCTTCTTAACTTGTCTTTTTTTTTTTTTGTCTTTTCTAGGGCCACACCCGCAGCATATGGAGGTTCCCAGGCTAGGAGTGTAATCAGAGCTACAGCTGCCGGCCTTCGCCACAGCCACAGCAATGCCAGATCCGAGCCGCATCTGCAACCTACGCCACAGCTCACGGCAATGCCGGATCCTTAACCCACTGAGCGTTGCCAGGGATCAAAGCTGAAACCTCATGATTCCTAGTCGGATTCGTTAACCACTGAGCCACGACGGGAACGCCTGCTTGTCTTTCTTCTTGAAAGCAGTGGTACAAAAATTGTTTCAGGGAGTTCCATTGTGGTTCAGCGGTAACGAACCCGACCAGTATCCATGAAGATGCAGATTCGATCCCTGGCCTCGCTCAGTTGGTTAAAGATCTGGCATTGTGATGAGCTGTGGTGTAGGTCACAAATGTGGCTTGAATCTGGCATTGCTATGGCTGTGGTGTAGGCCTGGGAACTTCCACGTGCTGCAGATGTGGTCATAAAAAGACCAAAAAAAAAAAATTGTTTCAAGTTGTATTAAGATTTTCATCATCATTAGACTATGGTTTTGAGTAAACCATAGACTTTGTGTTGCTTAATGCCTCTGTTTCATGGAGATTACTTATGAGAAAAGGAAATGATGGAAAATAATAACAGAGATTGCAGCACAGTGTGCGTGTGAGGAATTTCAAGAGAATTTTATTCTCAGTTCTGTAGGGAAGATGAATGCCAGGCCATTTTTGAAATGTCACGTTATCTTAGTCCCTAAAATTGCTTTTGAGTACGTGTAGTTATTTGCATTTTTGTGTTTGTGAATGAATGAAAGAAGAGAATGAACGTTTAACGAGGGCCTAGAATGTGCTGTGTACTCACATACGGTATTTCTTTTCGGTGAGAGTCTTTACCCAATAGCGTGTACAGAACCACCATGTAGTTTCAGAGGGCTCATTTTATAAGAAGTAATTAAGTTAATGAGGTTGTAAACCCCCCTTGGCAGATAATGATGTTATTGCTCTTAAACACTGGAGACGTTCTTACACCGTAGGGTTGTATAATGTTGGCACTCGGGGAGAGCGTGAACTCTTTGAATCCTTTGGGGTCCTATTTAATTCATTACTGCTGTGCTAAATAAAAAATTCATCATGTCTCATAAAAAGTGCCCAACTGTTTCTAGGCAATGAACTCACAAGTCACTACCCTGAATACAAATAGTTGTGGAGAACCATTTCAAGCACTGATAAAGGCAGGGAGGTAGAACATGAGGGAACCATCATAACTGCATTTTTCCAAGGACATCAGAGTAAATTCTGGGCCTGAGAAGATGATCCTGATATAAGAAAGCATTATAAATTATTTGTTTTCTAATTTTACAGTTACATCAGTTTCTAGGAACTCTGCAGCCATCTGCTAAAAGAGTTAGGAAGCCTGCCTTGCTCATTAAGACCCTTGGTTCTGAACCCCTGATGACCTGGTACTGCTTTACATCTGTGATAGTTTTCTGACTCTGTCAGTGACAGAGATGTCAGTGACTTACTGTAGCCTAAACATCCCCGAGCATTTTACAACGCTGAATATATCCACAGTGGAGCAGTATAGCTAAGCAAGCTCAAGGCCAGAGATGTAGTGAGCTTTGTTTTTGTTTCTTCCTCATGTAGAAAGGCCTCTCTTGACTCACATGCTTTATATGAATTATCAGAGATTTTGTGGCCAACTTTCAGAAGCAGGACAACTTCTATATAGTTGTATTTCAGTAAAAACATTGCCAGTCATGATTCCTCTTGGTGCAAAGGCTGTGTTTCTCAGTGCAAGATCCATGCTTTTGTGCCATAATTGGGGCAGTTCACAGCTGCCTGTCGGGTCAGTTTGGATGTGCTGCAGCTGGGCTGTTTTACAGCATTGCAGAACCAGGACTGCTAAAGAGTGTTCCCCTATGTTGGAGAGTCCTTGTTTCATTGTTCACAAACAGAGCTTGCATGATTTAGGCAGTCTTATTCTTTAGGTCACTGGACCACCAGAAAGCTCGTCCCTAGAAAAACTTGGGTATCTTAACCAAGGAGCTGGAGAGGAATAGAGGTAGATAAATACGTCAGTATCTGTGTGTATATAAACGTCTGGCTGTCTATGCTATATAACATGGTTCTTATGATATATATGTGACACATGATATTACTTGTATCTATGAGTGCATGCGTGGATACTTGGTAACTCCTGGATTTATTTATTAACTCTAAGAAAAAAGTCAAAATAATCCATGTTTATGTTCATACCATTTTTTCCTGACACAGTGATTGAATCCATGTGGAGCCTGCTCAGTTATAGGCATAGGCTTTATTTATTTTTTTTAATTTAATTTTCTGGGGGGGTCTTTTTGCCTTATCTAGGGCTTCACCCACGGCATGTGGAGGTTCCCAGGCTAGGGGTCGAATTGGAGCTGTAGCCACCAGTCTGCACCACAGCCACAGCAATGAGGGATCCAAGCCACGTCTGTGACCTACATCTCAGCTCACAGCAACACTGGATCCTTAACCCACTGAGCAAGGCCAGGATCGAACCCACATCCTCATGGATGCTAGTCGGGTTCGCTAACCACTGAGCCATGATGTGAACTCCAGACATAGGTTTTAATATCTGCCCATGAGATTCCCATCTTTTTGTCCTCATAGTTGCACGTCTTTCATTGTTTTCTCTTTCTCATTCACCTATTGCTATAGCACAGTGCTTTCTTAAATAAAGGCTATTACATATATGAATTTATATGATTATATATTTCATAATTATATAATAATATATAATATTATTCACAACCCAATGCAAGGTACCAAAGTATTCAGAGTTAAAATGAGTCGTCATTCTTATCTTAACGTAAATTTAAAATCCCCAGGATCATAAATTATTGTTTATAACCCCTTTCCATTCTTGCAGAAGTGAATTTTGATCTAGACAGTTTGAGCTAGAAGAGTTTTGTTATAGGCCATTTGTCCATTAGTGCAGAATATCTATTAAGCCCTAGATGTTCTTTTTCCTGGGGAGAAGATATTTTGACCTCAAACACTTCATATTTTGTTTGTCTAACTCGATGAATTTTAGGATTGAAGTTTCATTCAGTCATATATGTGTACGTCAATTTGCATATGTAAAGTATCCCTGAGTTAGAGAAAATGTTGAAATGAGAATCAGTTTTAAGCAGTGCTGTTATGTTTTGCCAATTTTAAATGCCAGTGTTCTTATGTCTAAAATGGTAGTGCTTTTCAGAATTTTGAGTACATGTGAAGAATACACCTTTTTGTCCTAAATAGAACCTTTTATATTTTTACAACAAACATGCAAGACATTGTCATTGAGACTGTGGTTAATGAATTAATGTATTCAGTCTGCTCAAAAGTATTGCTTTGGAAAATGCTTATGCTTTGGTTTTATGCTATGCTTGCCAAGGTCATGTTTAGTTGGTCCCTATGATAGCCAACATGATTCAGCTATCTAGTCAAAACATGATTTGCAGTACAGGCTATTATAATTTAATTCTTGATTCTCCCCAAAAATATAATATTTTTCATGCGTACAAGTTTTGATTTGGATAAGTATCTAAACATTTTAATAAAGTTCCAGATTTATTTGAACTTTACAGAAGAGCCAAAGGAAATGAAGCAGAAAGGCTCATGAGATCATTGTTATTTCCTGTTTTTAGCATGATGAAATATAATGAAAACAGAGTCCTCTAAACTACGGTACACCTTGCAACTTGTCCTTGCAGGTTTACTTATTTTCTCTAAGGTAGTGACTATCTCATGAACTACTTGAATTAAAGACCAAGAGTTATGTCAGGGAAAAAAAACTATAAGAGTTGTCTCTTTTAGACAATGAGACTTTGTTTGGAGACAATTACCCTTAATCCCAGCTTCCAAAAGTGAAATAATAAAATGAGCTCAGTAACAGAATTCTTGAAGATAGTTAAGAATCTGAATATTATAACTTTGTAGCAACTTAGAAATAGGGTTCTCTGAAGTATAGTTAAAAATTATTATTCCGTCATCGCTGGAATACGCAGAATAGCTTGTCCTGGACTTTGAATATTTCTTGCCAGTTTACCTAAAAGAAAACTTAAAAATTCCATCTAAAATATGTATGTATATATTTGTGTGTGTGTGTGTGTGTGTTTGCCACTATCTGGAGCAGTTGTTTTCTATAAATGCTTCCATTCTTCTAATAGTATGATGGGTAGAAAGGCCAGAAATTCCTGTCAAGGAAGAGGAGAATACATAATACACGTGAGAGTGTAAGTGGGGATGAGGAGCAAAGAATACTATTGCTGAGGAAGCAGGATGATGAGAAAGGAAGCCTGGAGGCGAGTTGTTTCAGAGGACTAACTGGGGGGTTGGAATGCATGGGCAATTCAGGAGAGTTGGCCTGTAGTTGGTGACCAGACAGCACAAGATGTCGGGAATTTGCTGGAGGGCAGCCTCACCTAAACTTGAAAGCCAGACAGCCTAGAAACAAAGAATCCCAAAGTGACAGAGGAAGAGTTCCAGTCTGGACTGGTGCACCAAGAAGTCAAATGAAATGTCAATAGTATATAAACTCTTTGTCCATGGAGTTCCTGTTGTGGCGCAGCGGAAACAAATCCAACCAGGAACCATGAGGTTGTGGGTTTGATCACTGGCCTCGCTCAGTGGGTTAAGGATCTGGCATTGCCGTGAGCTGTGGTGTAGGTCACAGATGCGGCTCGGATCCTGCGTGGCTGCAGCTGTGGCGTAGGCCGGCAGCTGTAGCTCTGATTTGACCCCTAGCCTGGGGACTTCCATATGCCGTGGGTGCAGCCCTAAAAAGCAAAATGAATGAATGAATGAATAAAATAAATAAATAAATAAATAAATAAATAAGTAAGTAAGTAAAATAAACTCTCTGTCCATGACTGAGGCCAAATCAGGGGTATCTCCATACAGTTCACCAGCCTTTAGACAGTTAAATCCTGAGAACAATGGAATATGTAGTTTGGGAACTTTGCACAGTGGAGGATGTGTTAAGGGACAGTGCCCTTTGGAGGAAGAGGATTGCAAGAGGATTCCAAAGATGAAGAGACTGATGTTTCTCTCTTACACTCTTTAAAAGGAGACAGCAGAAATCAGCCGTCACAGGCCACCGGAGAATCTTTTTGCACCCGTTGCCATTACAAAAAAAAGCGGGGGGAGGTGGTGGCAAATGGAGAGAGACTTAACTCTCTCATTGAAGAAGTACCCAGCCTCCCACCACAGTTCTCAGGGCTCCGTGAGCTCATCTGTTCCTTTGAACCATGTTTGCTAGTACTCTCTAGAGTACTTTACGGGACGTGCATAGATTCTCGGTGCTCAGGGGCTGTTGTTCTTAGTTGATGCTTCTGGGTTGTTGATAGGCCCTGAGGCACGCGCTGGGTCATGCACGCAGGGTTGCGTTTCAGTTGTTCGTTTATTACTTCTTCAGTGGTGGGAAACGGGCTGGAAGCCTCCCGCAGGTCTCCTCATGAGAAGCAACAGCATTGAGATTTGTCCCCTTACACCCATAGATGGGGTACTGCCACTCACACCTGGGGAAGGCTCTTCTGCCCTTGGATGGTGGCACCAGAGCAGAGACTTGCAGGAAAACAAGATTTGGGGAGACTGGTTTTCTTACCTTGACTGCCTAGGCGTGGACCCATGTTTAATTCTGGCCCATGTTTAATAGTTGAGTATTTCTCAGATCCTGATTATGGAACATTAGAGCTAGGACAGTTCAATGAGAAGCACATTCTATGGCAAGGAAGTTTGGAAAATGCTGCATTCTAGATCTTTGTCCAGAGTTCCACATTGCATGTGTTCTTCTAAGAGGCCATTTAATAGGGAAACCTGTTCCATTTCATCTAACTCACTGTGGCCCCAGAGTCACTTGATTTTGGACTTCAGTTCCCCTGAAAATCTTATCCTTCCTTGGGACCCGGTCTTAAAAGGATCAGGTTCTGAGGAAGCAGATGCTAGAGCAGACACAGGGTTACTCCTGATAAGAGAAGGATAAAGCCACCAAAACTAAATTTGGCTCACTTACAAGTTTGAGCTATGAATTCTTCAGGTGCCTCAGGTGGCCTGCTTTTTTTAGCAGTGAACTTGCTACTAATGAAGCCTATGAAAACAACTAGAAGGTGCCCTGGAATGTCTGTATTTCTTGTGTTCAAAATCCTTAGGTTGGAGTTCCCATCATGGCTCAGTGGTTAACAAATCCGACTAGGAACCATGAGGTTGCGGGTTCGATCCCTGGCCTTGCTCAGTGCGTTAAGGATCCAGCGTTGCTGTGAGCTATGGTGTAGGTTGCAGACGCGGCTCGGATCCCATGTTGCTGTGCCTGTGGCGAAGGCCGGCAGCTACAACTCTGATTAGACCCCTAGCCTGGGAACCTCCATATGCCACAAGTGCGGCCCTAGAAAAGGCAAAAAGACAAAAAAAAAAACCCAAAAAACAAAATCCTTAGTTTAGTTGCTTACTTTTTTTAATCGATTTGAAGAGTGATTAATTTAATCAGATTATGAGGAAATCAGTTTTATGTGGAAAATATTTTTGAGGAAGGGCAGTTCTTTTAAATTTAAAAAATACATTTGGGAGTTCCCGTCGTGGCTCAGTGGTTAACGAATCCGACTAGGAACCATGAAGTTGCGAGTTCGATCCCTGGTCTTGCTCAGTGGGTTAAGGATCCGGCGTTGCCGGGAGCTGTAGTGTAGGTTGCAGACGCGGCTCGGATCCCGCGTTGCTGTGGCTGTGGCGAAGGCTGGCAGCTACAGCTCCTGTTAGACCCCTAGCCTGGGAACCTCCATATACCTCGAGTGCAGCCTAGATAAGGCAAAAAGACAAAAAAAAAATACGTTTGGTGAAGACGTGGGTTATCAAGTTCAATTTGACTTGAATCATCCAAATAGTAATTGTATACAAACAGTTGCTTTCAGATAGTTATGAGATTGTACTGGCTATGTTTATTGAGCCAATTTTTTGGCAACCCAGTGATAATCTTTAAGCACAAATCCTGCTACATCTGAATGAATGACACGCCTGAATAAAAACTGTGAATATTTTTACAAGTTTCCAAAACATTTGCTTCCAGGAGTGAGGGCATCTGAAAAGACTGTTAGCGGGTCTTCTCCCTCAAATCTCATACCCCCAAAATTAAAAAAAAAAATCTATTTCTTTATTAATATGGCTTGTTTTCATCCACAGAGGCCAGCAAGCTTGTTATGTCCTATGTAGCAGCTGTTTGCGGAAAGGGAGCAGAAGTGAATCAAGTCAAAGAACAGCTTTTACAGTCCAACCCAGTCCTGGAAGGTAGGATTGTTTGTGTGCATTGGGTCAATGTGACTGGAACAATAACTCGTAACTCAAGTTTTCGGGGCACTCAGGTGCCTGGTGGGCTGGAGGGGGGGCAGAGGGAGGAGCACAGTCAGCCCACACCTGCTGAGCCAGGTGGTGGCATCCTAGGATCTCTGGGCTTCTCGCTTTATTTGTGCAGAAGGAGCTTTTCCACTTGTAATCACTTTTTCCCATTTCCATTTTTATTTGAATTACTTAACATTTCGCTTATAAGTATCAACTGATATTTGCATTTGATTTGATGTCTAGGAAAAACTTGATGGAAAAGAGCACTGTGAGTGCAGTGCTGTTTTATCATTCAGGATAATACCCGTGGCTGGTTATTTCTGTTGTCAGGGAAACCGAGGCTATGACAGAGAAGCATTATGGACCATTTTTTTTTGTTGTTGTTGTTTTGTTTTCCAGGGTTACAGGAAACCTAAACCTGACTGTAGAGCTCAAATTCTGTGGTTGGCCATTTGTGTTAGTCAGCTTGGACTGCCATAACAAAGTTTCATACAGCCTGGGTGGCTTAAACAACAGAGATTAGTTTTGTTTTTTGTTTGTTTTGTTTGGCATATGGAGCTTCCCAGGCTAGGTGTCGAATCAGAGCTACAGCTGCTGGCCTACACCATAGCCACAGCAACGCCGGATCTCTAACCCACTGAGCAAGGCCAGGGATCAAACCCACATCCTCATGGATCCTAGTCAGGTTCATTAACTGCTAAGCCACCAAGGGAACTCCCAGAAATTAGTTTTTTCACACTTTTGGAGGTTCAAAAAGTCTTAAGGTCACCTGCTGGCAAGGTAGGCTTGCTTCTGAGGCCTCTTGGCTTGTAGGCAGCTACCATTTTGCCACTTGCTCACATGACCTTTTCTTTGTGTGTGGATGTGTGTGGAGGAGGGGGATGGTAGGTGAGTGGGGGCTGGCTCATGACCTCATCTAATTACCTCCCAGAGACCCCGCCTCCAAATACTCTTACTTTGGGAGTGGGGCAAAATGTTGGAGACAGTGAATCAAAGCCTTTCCCTGTTGATGAAAAACCCTCTGCATTGCTTTATATTGTAAGCATGCCTTTGCTGTCATTTAACCCAGTTTCTGGACTCAAGTAGGTTTCCTAACCTTGGTGCTGTTGACATTTTGCACTGGGTAAGTCTTTGCTATGGAGGGCTGGCCTGTGCATTTTAGGATGTTTAGCAGCATCCCTGGGCTTTACCCACTGGGTCCCAGCAGAACCTTGCCTCTAGCTTTTACCACTGAAAATGTCTCCAGACATTGCCAAAGATCCCTTGTTGGGGAGAAGAATGTCTGGTCTAGAATGTCTGGTCTAGAAGAATAGTTTGGTTCAAGCCTTTGTTCAAAGCATGGAAGGACAAGGTTTAACATGGATTAAAGCATAGCTGCTTTGGGGTGGGTGAGCACCCCCTGTCCTCTCAGTTTGGAGGGACAGAACCCTGCCCATTGTCTTTGTTACTTAGGCCTAGCTTCTTCTTCCACTTTATTACAAAGAGACACCGTGTATCCTTATCCCCCAGAGAGTGAAAGAAGACTCATGACAATACTTTGATTTTGAGAAGCAAAGGCCAAAGCACCTACTATATTGTTATTGATCTTTCTTCCCCTTCAGTACCTTAACAAATAAGGATGCTGTTATAAAAAGTACTATATCTTCGTCTTATTATTCTAATATTTGACTTTTTGTTTCCTGTCTTTTGCTTTTAAGTTATATGTGTTGTATTTCTGTAGATACTTATTTTAAGAATGCTGTGATCTAAAGCAGAAACACTGTGGAATGCTATAGCTTGCATCTGTGATTCGAATCTGGCCCTTTATTCAATGGTATTTGAAACTAGGCCCTGGTGCAGGAAATGGAAGAAATGTCTACTGTGGGCATGTATTATCTTTTATGGGAATGCTTTACTTTTTAACTGGAGCTGCTACTGTAAATGAACGTTTAGAACAATGAACTTAAAAAAACAATTAAGGAATGTGTCTCAAGTGTTCTATAATGGAACACTTGTTTTTGATTCTGTGGCTCACAATAAAAGACTTCAGTGTTTAGTAATGTGCAACTCAGATTTGTTTGATGAAAAGACGGTTTATAGCTTGCACATGGCCCCCCTGAATAAAGTTTTTTTGAAGCAATTCCTTCACTTGCCCTTGACCTTCAAGACACAATAAACTCGTTTATGTATCAGCATCTCAAGATGGACTTTGAGGCTGTGCAAATTAGTTAACTTGGCACCCCTGCATATTCACACCCACCACAAAGATCTAGCCTGTGAAAACACGAAAAATGTCATGGTCTTCATGATGACTAGGTCAGCATTCAAGATGATCAAAATTGCATTTATTAAAGCTCTTTAGTCCAGTTCCTATTGTGGCTCAGCAGTAACGAACCCGACTAGTATCTGCAAGGATGCGGGTTCGATCCCTGGCCTTGCTTAGTGGGTTAAGGATCTGGCGTTGCTGTGAGCTGTGGTATAGGTCACAGATGCAGCTTGGATCTGGCGTTGCTGTGGCTATGGTGTAGGCCAGCCGGCAACATCAACCTCTAGCCTGGGAATTTCCATAAGCTTGAGGGTGTGGCCCTAAGAAGCAAAAATAAAAAAGCCCTTTAGCTGGTGGTGGATGTGCGATAAGGATATGAACCTCTTCAGCAAGCATTTGAGTATTTCCCTTGTGCAGTTTTCCTTACTTCATATCTCAGCTTATTTTCTATTGAGAGAATGCAGTGTCAGGGACCTACCAGACCATACCCATTCTAAGTAGGCTCTCTGAATCAAAGAACTTGCCCTGTGTTGACTTTGTACATTTTCTCTTAACTGAGCAGGAACCGATTTTTTTTTTTTTTTTAACAGTCAAGAATAAAAATACCAGCTCACACAAAATATAACTCAGCAGGTTTGGCTACTGAATATCCAAAGTGAGCGTTCCACACCTTGATCAGGTGATTGCTTTCAGAGCTTGGACCAACTTTGGGCCATCAGTAGTCATTTGAGCTCTTGTTACTCGAATCTTCTTCTATTTAATGATGTTGTGGAGGCTTCCAGGGGTTTGATGCCCAGCCTCTTAACCTAAAGATTCCTTCCTTTTGGCTACATCACCATGCATCACTCTCAAATGTTTCCAGCTACAGTGTGGCCCACAGATTCCCAGGGCAGCCTGAGATGGGGTGGGGAAGGTACTGGTAGAAAATCAGAATCTCATGCCCATCCCTAGACTCACCGAACCAAAGTTTGCACTTGAACCAGATCCTCAGGTGACTGGTTTACGCATTAAAGTGTGAAGTTCACTGCTGGGCTTTGGAGCATCACACAAAGATCCCCTCTGCTTAGCCGACTTACATTTATTCAGTGGAATTCCCTACCACCATGGCTTGGGTTAAGTTGCTCCTGCCTTGTGCACAAACTTGGTGAAACCATCCTTTTACCTTAGGACACTGAAATAAATACCTGTGTCAAATAGGAGCATTCTGTGCATGGGCAGTGTCATTCCTGTGGTTCTTAGGTGCTTTCATTTGAAAGGAGCCCTGTGGTGAATTCCGGCTCCTCCAAGCAGCTAAAATTGATTTGGACAAAGTTGGATTTTGCATTGTGGGCTGATGTGTTTTGTTTTTATTTTTTGGAAAGTTTCACTCAGGTCTGATGGACATACACTGATGAAACTATGTGGTATTTTTAGATGGTAGTTTCCAAAATCTCTTACTCTGCCTGTATTTGAGTTATATATTTAATTACATTTAAATAGTTTTAGTTTCAAAGTTAAACAATTTAAATTTTCTCATGCCTTTTTCTACCTGGAAACCTCATCCATTGCATTTTATAAAAGCTTCGATAATATTAAGTAGTCATCTCTGAATAACCTTATTCACTGGTAAATAATGGCAGAAGAGCACAGAAGCCTTGCTTGCTAGCCATTCCATTGACTAGAACAGTTAAAAGGCATTGAATTGTCCAAGATTGAGTTTACACTGGTACTTGAAAAAAATTCCATGACTCCTAGGAATGACCCCTTTTCTATGAATTTATAAGAAGACATGGAAGCTTTTGTGGCTTATTAAGACTAGTGTTAAGCAGATTCTGTGGAAATTCTGGACAGAAATGTCATTGCTCTAAGTTATATTTCTAGGATTTATAGATGTCAAATAGTACATTTACTTTATCTTTTGACTTAAAATTATCTTTCTGTCCCTTTTGACCACACATCTGTTTCTTTCCTACCAGCCTTTGGAAATGCCAAGACTGTAAGGAACGACAATTCTTCTAGATTTGTAAGTATTTGTATAAGCGTAAGTGTTAACTTGACTAATATTTAGCTCATGTATATTTAAATAACCAGTAGATGTATAATATTTCTTAATACACACATTGAAAAATAAAAAAATACCATCACTATTGAGACATAGGCTAAAAGTTCTATAAGGACTTTTTTTTTGCTTTCTGGAATTTTCCTTTTTAATTCTTCTTGGAATGACAAGTTATTATTTTTCATATTTTCTTGTCATCTATCATAAAATTCCATGAGCAATTTATTTTTAAATTTTTATTTATTTATCTTTTTGGCCACGGCCATGGCGTGTGAAAGTTCCTGGGCCAGGGATGGGACGCACGCTACAGCTGTAACCAGAGCCACATCAATGACTTAATGCTGGATCCTTAGCCCGTGGAGCCACAAGGGAACTCCTGTGAGCAATTTAAATGAGGCTTACTCTTTACTAATGTGAATTTTGGTATTTAGAAATCATAGGTAAGACTCAGAAATTAAGCAGGAAGAAGGGTGAACTAGGGGTCAAGTTTGTATATGCTACAGCTCTTATCTTTTCTTCAATGAGGCCAGAAAGAATGGAGGTATATTCTAAAACTTTATAGAGGTAAAATCAAGAAGATATGGGGCAGGGGCAAATAATGGACAGTAGGGAGAGGACTGACTAGTAAAAACTGAGGCTGATTGAAGTTTTGAGTCTGGTTGAGTTGGAAAATGCTAATTCCACTAATAGAAACCTCCCCAGCCTCTTCTCCCATCGCTCTCCAGCAGGCACTCTGCACATCAGGCCCTGGGGTCTCTCGCTGTGCTGCCTTCCTTCCTGCCTCTGGTCTTTACAGAGACACAGACACTGCCTGGAGGCAGCTGGGGGAAATATGTTGGTTGTGATGGTGGCGTTTTGAAATTGGTTCCTTTTTTCTATAGTTTAACCAGTTTTGTACATTTTAGTATAAGGGAGCATCTACTTTATAAAGTGTCTTCTCATAGACATTACTGGGGACCATGATTAATGATCTTCTGTGCCTCCCACCAGAGCACACACCCCCACACCTCTCACCCCCCAGCTTCTTTTAGCCCCTCTTTTGCTTTTTTTCTCATTAGAGTTATCTAGTGCCTAAGGCATGAAAATGACCTCAGGTGGAAGATAGTTTTGATAGCTTGGAAAGTCGAAGGCTAAGATTCCTAATTCCAAGGCACTGAATTTTTTCCATTGGATTAGCCCTGTAAGTTGTTCAAACTGATTTGAGCCGTGCCTTTTCCTGTTGTGGTAACATGGCTAATCTCATTACATAAATAGAATTAGATGCAAAGTGTGGGCAGGTGGAAGTTATTCCAATAGATCAAGCTTCCATATAGGATAGAGATTTTAATTTTGCTATTGGCAAATCACGTATAACACACACTTTAAAAAATATTTGCAAACATATTGTCTGTAGACCATAAAACTGCAGAAAACCGTATTACTTAATGAATCATTAGTACTTAATGATACTGTAAAATCTAGTGAAAGGCTTGGCAGGTGATTTGGCTTTTAAGTAACTTGAGAGAAATCCTGTTATAACACAGGTATTAAGATATGAGATTAATACTTGATTATAAGTTAAATCATTTCATGCCGTTTTTAGTAATTTCTCTGCTTCGTGGTCTGTGACTTTGACCAGTAGTTTACTCAAGTCTGTGTTACAATATTATAATAGGACTCTACTATATTTAAAATTACTACTGTATATCTAACAGGGGTTTATGACTCCAGGGAAATTATTCGACTGTGTTTGACTGGTGAACCCAGAATAAACGTCTTTATCTCTGTGATGAGAAATCTGGTGGACTCTGTGATGGCCTAGTTATGCATGTCATAGTAGGCCGATGTGAACAGTGTTCCCATGGAGGGGCCCTCCAGTGCCGCTTCCCCAGCACTCTGATTTGACATATTGAGCTTCTATTAAGAAAGAGACTCACTGGAGTTTCCTGGTGGCCTGGTAGTGAAGGATACGGTGTTGTCACTGCTGTGACGCAGGTTTGATTCCTGGCCTGGGAACTTCCCTAATGCCTTTCGTAGAGTCTGTGACTTCATCCTGTTTTCATCTTTTTAGGCATTCACCAGTCTCTGGAGTTACTGTGCTCTCACTTCCCCCATTTACAGCATCCTTGACCCTAGACAGCAGGAGCCTGGAAATGAGCACCTTGACATCACGTTCACTGGGGTGGCCCCAGGGCCAGTGCTCCGGTGGACACTCAGAAAACATTTACTGATGATTGAGCAAATACCTATTTTTAAGAAGCTTATAGACTAGTCAGGAAAAATGGGCATGTCTAAAACTAATTATAAGATGACACATAAACTAGTAAGTCCCCCCATGAAAAGTACAGATGACGTGTTATGGAAGCTCTGAATAGAGATGCAGGAGGAGTCTGGGGCAGCGGCAGGGGCAGGGGACGGTCCCAAGTGGGCCTGTAAGATTTAAAGGAGCCAAAAGCAAGTGGAGAGCAGGAGGAACTGGCAGCATAGCATGAGGAAGGCAAGGAGGGAAACCAGCGTGGACCTGCATTTACCAGAGTTAGTGGCCAGGCCAGAGGCTGTGTGAATATTGCCATGGCCCAAAAGCCTGGAAAGATGGGTCTGGGCCCCAGCTGGAGGGCCTGGAGTAGCAAGATCAGGGTCTCAGACTTTCTTTTGTAGGCAGTGGGAAGCTGTTGGTTCTTGAACCAAGCTTCTGGGAAATCATCAGCACGGCATCAGCTGAGTTCTCAGCGCTGTCCAGGAGTTTACCCAGGTCAGCTTCTTTTCCCTTTTCTACAGTGTTTATTCTACTTTCTCCAAACCTCCCATCCTTTCCTCTCAGTTGATGATACTATGCCTACTTCCCAGAAATCATCATCTCCAAGCTCTCAAACCAAACTGGTCCCCCTTCCTGGTGCCTCACCTGTCACCATGCCAGGATCCCCACTCTCCTGTCCCACCCTTCACTGCTCCACCTGTCGCCTCCTGTGTCCAGGTGCCACCTTCCATCAGAGTTATCCCCTCTTGGGTGGGCACCCTCTGACTCTCTCGTGACGTTACTCTTTCTCCCTCCTTCATAGCTGCTTCACCTCCAGGGTCCCTTCCCATCCTGGAGAGCATCACTGTCCACTCCGTTGCCCGGGGCACATTCTTGGACTTTCAAATTCTCGACTCCTTACTTCTTACCTTCTGAGTCCAACCGCAGCCTGTCTTTGTGACTCTCTGCGTAGTTCTCAACTCTGTTTACTTTCCTCTTTTGCCACTCCTGCTAAAAGCCACCACCATTTCTTCCCTAATTGCTGCTACCTCTGTCAGCTGCACCTGATAGCTCCGTTCCAGTCCATTCCACGTTAGCCAGAGTGGAAAGAGGCATGTCTGATCGTGGCATCCTTGTTAAGGAAGCTTTAAAGATAAGCTTTGCTGTTAGGAGAAAATGTCGGTGTCATGATGTGCTCTGACTTCCGTTACCGTGCTCACCAGTGCCAGTTCTCACACCTGCTCCTTCCTGACCGCCTACCTCCTTGCCTGCCTGACTTCTCCTGATATTCTGCATTTAAGCAAAGGCAGACTTCCTGCCCCCATCTCTCCACTGTTCTTGGTGCACAGTACCATGATGCACTGTGAGATGCATCCCGGTGTAGGCTTACGTCCCGTTGATGTTTCAGTTTCCCCCCAGACTGTAAGTTTCTTGAGGACGGGAGCTATGCCCACATTAGTATCTAGCAAATGCTTGATAGACATTTGCTTAATGACTAAGTGAATACTTAAAAAGGCCAGATGACCCATGACAATGAAGGAGAAGGTGGTTGGGGGCATGCACAAGATAATAAAAGGTCACAAATGGCATTGTGGATTGTGTGCCATGTGATTGTGTTTCTTCTCCCTTACCATTGTTTTGAAAATAGGAAGAATCAAAGTAATTCTCTGGTAGAGTTATTTACAGACCATTGCTCTGCCTAAGGTAGAACATGAAACAAAACCAAAGACTCTTATTAGATCAACACACCCTTTTCCAAACAAAGAGACAGCTGTTGGGGTCCTTCTGTTATGCTTGTTACTCTTTAACCAGACAGTTATGGACCCTTTTTCTGAAAAATCATGGTATGACTCCGCGTGTGTTTAAGGTACCATCTATAAAGTTTAATATGAACATGGGTTATATATTGCTGTATAATCTAGATCAAAAGCCAGAGAGAATAATAGTGATCAGCTCTTTTTTTAAATTTAAAAAAAAAAATTTTTTTTCCATTATAGCTGGTTTACAGTTTTCTGTCAATTTTTCCACTGTACAGTGTGGTGACCTGGTTACGCATACATATATGGATTCGTCATGTGATCAGCTTTTGATTCTGAGTTGATCCCACCACACAATCATGCATTTGGTTTGAGTAGATATAAAGACAGAACTTGAAGTGTTCCATTTTATTCACTGTCCAGTATGTTTGGAAAGTCTAGCCTTGGCTTAAAACGTACTTTGTCTATAAAAATGAAATAATTGATATCCCCAAGTAGTACATATGCCAGGAATACTTATTTTTCTTGGTTTCTATTCTTGAGTACACACACCCATAAGAGGTTTTAAACCCATAACTGAAATGGAAAAGTCTCATGATGGCTGAGAAGATCTATTCTTACATTAGCAGTGGGATATGTTTACTTCAAGCTAATGGGGTATTTAGTATGAATTATTTATGGAGGCGTATTGTTTTGTGTCACGGTTACATAAACTATGTCTTTCTTAATTATATTTAAACAAATGTGTAAAGGGCTTGGCATGCTGTGCTTTAAGAAGATACACTGACTGAATATTTTGAGGTGAGTGAACTTGAAAACTTACAGAGTCTTTCTTTGGCAGGGCAAATATATGGATATTGAATTTGATTTTAAAGGCGATCCTCTGGGAGGAGTAATAAGTAACTGTGAGTATTTTAAAGAAGTTCAGAATAGTAAACCATATAATGGAATATTTTAGATACTCAGGTCTTCAAGAGATAGATATAAGAATACATGTCCTTTTCTTATGCTTAGATTTTTAACCTATTCACTTCAGATTGTTTTATATTATTTTTATTTTTTGTTTTTATTTTTTCTCTTATAGTTGATTTACATTGTTCTGTCAATTTCTTATGTACAGCATATTGTTTTGTAATACTCAATTTCTAGATCTTTTTAAAAGATCATTTGAAGTCTTTAAAACTTCTCGAAAAGTCTTTGAAAAACGCTTTAGAAGTCTGCTAAAGAAATAAGTATTAGCCCAACTGTATTTTATATTCTGTAGGCCTTCAAGTCAATCTAGTAATAAAAAAGATTCTCCAGAGTTATTTTCTTTAACAAAATTATTCTGTGTTTAAAAACAAAATATAAATAATCGGTTTTCATTTAATAACTTTTGGGGTAACATCCAATAAAATGGGAAAAATCTGTACCTCAAATTTTAGTGTGAGAACTTTTGTCTTCCAGTGTATTTAGATAGTTGAAGTGTGATCTACCTGTTAAGTAGATACACGGATTTACTACTACAGTCATGACTTCTGATTGTAGGAGTGAAAAAAAAAAAAATGAACAAAATCAGGAAGATCTGTTTATTAGTCCCAGGTCCAGAGTGAAAACAGTGATTGGAATCTTTTGTCAGTGAGGCCACTTCATCGGTGCTTTGGAGCTGCATGCAGTATGTGTGGTACCGCCCTGATGTCTCTGCTATTGCTGATTTCATAGTTGATTGGTTTGGAAAGTGTAAGATGACAACCCAGGGTTCATGTACCTCCAGTTGGAGCCACAGCCTGGTTAGCCTCTTGTTTTTTTGAAGGCCACACTATCCCACTGCCTCTGACTTCCTCACCTCCTAAATTGCTATTGGGATTCTTAGAATGAAAAATAAAATCTTAAGTTTGTGCTAGATAAAAAAATAACATATTGACTCAAGCATCCAAAGCACTGCTCATCCAGATTTGTTATAGCAGTGACATTTCTTCTCCAGATGAAAATTTTATTTCAGATATGAAATATATAAAACAAAGCCTTATCTGGTTAAACAGGGCATGAGTAACCAGAAGCCAGAGACCCCCAGGTGACCCCTGAGGTCCTCCTGATGAACTCTAGAACCAGAGGAGTGCCATTTGAAAGTTAGCGTTTTTAGTAATTTGGGCAAACTATGCAGCTGAAGTAAAAAAATGTGTAGCGTGAACTTCTAGGGCTAGAGTTCCCTCATTTTGGAAACAGCGGATTGAACTGGATGAATTGCATGGTTCTTCCCATTTCTGCCATTTGTGGTATTTAAATAATCTTCCGTTTTAGTTTGTGTGCCATGCACTGAGATTATCTGTATTTGTAAAATTGTACTATTATTGGAGAAACTTCTGGAAGAGGATGTTTCAATCTGAAATGAAATTGGCTAGGATGGTTCTATTTATGTTAAATGATTTTAAATGTCAAATAAGGAGCGGAAGTACTCATGCAAACCATATCTGATGCCACCAGAAGCAAATGATTATTCCAATCCTGTCAAGTTTGTCAGGCAAGCCTACTTCACAGTGTATGGCCACTGATGACAGTCAGGTAGGAAAAGGTATACCTCAGTTTTAAGACCAGCATATTAAGGAATGATTAGCTTATATTCTAAAAGATTTGTGTAAATCATCAGCACTGGCTTCTTATGAGACAAATTAACTCTAGTTATTAATTAAATAATAAACCATTGTTTTCTCTTTAAATTATATTTTATGTTTTAAAATTTTTGTCGGAGTGTAGTTGACTTACAATGTTGTGTTAGCTTCAGGTATACAGCAAAGTGATTTAGATATACATATATTCATTTTTTTTCATATTCTTTTCCCATATAGGCCATTACAGAGTACTGGTTAGATTTTCCTGTGCTATGCAGTAGGTCCTTGTTGCTTACCGATTTTGTATATGGTAGTAAATAATACACTATTTTTAAAATGAGGATAAATTAACTTTTTTTATTATTGAACATTCTGGAATGATTGAATCGGGTCTTACTCTTGAGGCCTCTAGGAAAATATTTAAGGATGACTTTATTATAAATGTTTGAAAATAACAGGTTTTACATTTTGAAGTTTTAATTGCAGTATCCATGGAGAATAAATAGTAAACGCTAAGTTCATTTCCAGTGAAGATTAATAATATCATCACGCATGGATCTCATATGGTGTTTGTTACCATTTGTTCCCACAATGAAATTATATTGAAATTTGTGGTGGTGGGAACACCCTGGTATTTTGGAGTATCCTCTGCTTTGGAAAGGAAAGGGGTACATTAGTGGCAAGAGCAGGAAGTCTCACCCATGTAGATAGAGGACTGAGTCATAGGTGGCCGCTGGGAGCTGCTGCCTGCTGGCTTAAGAGGAGAATAAAACAACGGGTAAGCCCACTCTGATTCTCTCCAAGCTGCCAAAAGTTAGCTTCCTGTAGTTTCGAAAAGAAGACAGGATTTGCCACTGTGTCAGAAGCCTCTTTTGCCTCCATTTCCAGCAGCCTCCTAGTGAAAGCCTAGGTCATTGTTGGCTCTAATTATTACCTTGAAAAAGTCACAGGGTCTTTTGAGCCAGTTGTGTACCCAGGAGGTAGAAAAGAAAGCCCAATATCTTCCTCTCTCTTTTTGAGAGAGGTATGCCGTAAAACTTAAGTCTTGAACTCACTTGAAAGCTACGTATCTCTGAGCTTAGGGTCTCTAGGAGAGAACTGTTGCAAAAATAGAAAATGGCAAACATTTACCTAAGTAGAGAAGATAAAATATGGGAGCACATCCAGCTGTTTGGCTGATGTGAAGTAATAGTTCTCCTACTTTGTTAATACTTCTTGGTCTCCTAAATTTTATGCGTTTACATTTGAGGATTTTTGATGTAGCATTATGAACTTTCAATGTTTGGAAACCTCTTGCTTTATTAATAGTCACAGATACTTTTTTAAATTTATTTTTTTTATATCGGGGTATAGTTGATTTACAGTGTTGTGTTAGTTTCAGGTGTATAGCAAAGTGATTGAGTTATACCACAGGTACTTTCTTGTAATTGTGGCGTTAAATGGCAATTCAGACTGGAGAAAATATAGTACAGGTCTCGAGGGATTTTGTCTCCTGAAAGAAGACAAAGGCTATGAAAAAAAAGCCTTAATTTTTCAAGTGCACATATATCTGAGGAAACTTAAGGACAGGAGATATAGCTGTCCCATTGGTGATAGTGTATCAAGAGCCTAGAGTGATTCTTGGTACACAGTAAGTGCTCAGTAAATGTTGTAGATGAGGATGGAGTTGCTTAAATCACAGGCAGCCTCTGTGTTTTCCTGCTTTATTATTTGGGGGCATATCCATGAGTCTACTTACGCAACTCTCAATGATGTATCATGTAGTTTCCAGTGTCTAAACAGAAACATAGCAAGTTACCTACTTCTCTGTGCCTCCATTTCTTTATCTTCAAAATGAGGAGAAAAGTACTGTTTTCATAGAGTTGTGATGAGTTGTAAATTGTTAACATCTAAACCACTTGTGTAACTGGCACATGGTAAGCACTCAATAAATGTTGGCTTCTTTTCGTTTTGTATATTTATTTGTTTATTGTCTCTAGTTCTGGCCAAATATATGCCCTATAATGACAGAGACTTAGTTTGCATGTTTCATTGCTGAATGATAGCAACTAAAATAGTCTGATATTGAATGTGTATGTGCTGAATTAACTAATCATCACGTAGTACCTGAGGTATAGCAAGCACAGTTTAACATAGAGAAGTTTGACTAATAAAGCATCTTCCTTTTTGGATAATTTTATCTGAATATTCTATGCTCATCCTTTTACAACACTTTTTCTAAATCCCAGAAAGGCAAACAAATTCATTGGTAATCAAGCTTCATCTGTTCCTGACATCTCTGTCCAGCTTGAAAGAAGTAATATAATCCCGTGGTTATGAAGGAAAGTAGAAATTGGTGTGCGGTCCAGTTATTATTACTGCCTGATAACCCCCCCCCAAAAAAAAGAAAACTTAGTGGAGTAAAAGAACAGCCCTTTTATATGCTCTTCAGTCCTGTGGGTCAGGAACTCAGTTGGAGCTCAGCAGGGCTGGCTTATCTCTACAATGTATGGGGGCTCAGCTGAGGAAACTCTGGGATTGGGGGCAACTTGTATGAACAGAGGTTGGACTGCTCTGGAAGCTTCGTCACTCTCTTTCAGGATCCTGGGCTGGGGTGATTCAGGGCTGAGCTCACCTAGACTGTTAACTAGAGCCACCTACGTGTGGCCTCAAGTGGGTTGGGCTTCTCCCAGCAGGAAAGCTAGGTTCTGAGAGGGAGTGTTCCAGGAGTGACATTGTGCCAGCAACTGTCCAAGAGAACTGGGAAAGAAGCCTGAGTAGCCTGGGAAATCATATAGTGTCGCTTTGACTCAACTGGTAAGTCCAAGTGTGCACAAGCTTGCCCAGTGTCAGGTGTGGGGGATGAGATCCCACCTCTCAATGGGAAGAGTGTGAAAAAAATTAATGACCATTTTATTTTAAATAGCCTAAAGCTAATAGGGTGTTTTCAGAAATGGCCACCGTGGTTTCTGAGCTTGTGCCCACCTTCATGGGCAGTCCCCTCGCTCAATGACTGAAGGTCCTAGCCTTGAGATTTTTTTCAATGGGATAATTCGCAAATATGACACAATGACAGACCTGAAAATTGGTTCTGTGTTGAGACCTGCCCTCTCTTGCTTCTCTGGGAAAACTCTCTCATCACTCTTGTGTGTAAGAACCTGGGCAGGTCTGCTGGATGATGAGAGACGTGTGGAATGAAGCACCAGACGTATGAGCGAGGGCATTGCAGACAAGCCAGCTCCCAGCCAACCCGCCAGCAGAGGTCAGCCAAGCTGGTTCAGATCAGAACTACATGTTTTGGGGGACGTTTGTTATTCAGCAGACCGAATCTGAGACAGAAGTCTAGTAGATAATATCCTCCCCCCTACCTAGTTTGGAAGCATGTGAGAAAAAGGCCTAGAAATCAAGCTGGAGAGGAAGCAGCTTTATTATTGTTAGAGGCAAGGTTGAAGAAAATGACTTGGGGTTTATCACTCAAGAGGGTGTGTTAGGAATCTTCTGGCAGGTAGGCAGGCATTGACAGCACCAAGCAACCCCTGGCCTCTCCTGTGTGCTTTGCTCTATCTGTCTTATGGCCCTGGGCAAGTGGAGCTCGATTTGTACTCAGCCTGGGGAACTGGAGGACTGAGCTGTCCATTCATGCCCAGTTCCTCTTCCAGACTTCTCTGCCCAGAGGAGTCTTTCCTCTGGCCAAGGAGAGGAGTAAGGGGCTGAAAGAGGCTGGAGAGTTAATCTCAGGAACTCCTCCCACGTGGACTCATAAAACAGGAGGAAGTGTCCTACCTTACTCACAAGGAAGGTGGGGACAGAACAGATTGCTCTGAATTCTTTTTACATTTCTTTTGAATTTATGATGCAGTTAATTTGTGTGCTGATTTTCTCATGGCATGTTGTTTAATCCATATGCATGGAGCATTCATGCCATTTTGTAGCATATGGAATATAATTTTACCTTTTTAAGTTGTGCCTCAGCGGTAACTAACCCAACTAGTAACCATGAGGACGTGGGTTTGATCCCTGGCCTCACTCAGTGGGTTAAGGATCTGGCGTTGCCATGAGCTGTGGTGTAGGTCACAGACATGGCCTGGACCCAGCATTGCTGTGGCTTAAGCCGAGAGCTGCAGCTCCAGTTTGACCCCATATGCCATGAGTGCAGTCCTGAAAAAAAAAAAAAAAAAGACCAAAAAAATTGAGATTTTTAGTTTTGGTCTTCTTTTTATATCATATTTTGATTTAATTGATGGTGAGCGCATGATTGGGAGCAAAACTACCTATTATAACATTTCCTAAAGGAAACTTTCTGGGACTATGTATACATACATACACACGCATATATATACACACACATATGTATGTATATATAGAGAGAGGTAAAATTGGGGCCTTACCTATACATAAGTCAGTTCTTAACAGCTAGTGAATATTCGTTGATAAACAGTGTCTGTTTTTAATCTCTTAAGGCTGAGCTTTTTTTAGCACTTTGACATGCTCCTAAAGAAGACAGAAATAATCAGCGTTTGGTTGTGAAATATCTGTAGCAATAAAACTGACATTTCAAAGAGCAATTCTATCAGTCTCTAATGGATGGCTTTATATAAAAGTAGATGCTTTCCTTTGTCTGAGTTTTGCTTTGGTGCTCTTTCTTATACAGAAATATGTTTACCGTTAAAAAAACTACACGTTTATCATGAAACAGGACTATGTACCAATACTGTAGAAGAAGCCAGACGTTCAGATATGTCTAAGTTAACCTCAGATTAAGACATGAATCAGGGCTTATTAGAATAGTATGTATAATAAGATATTATGGACTAGATATTTCATTAATTTTTTTTCAGGGTTGGGTATCAAATTTTAGATTCAGATGTATACATACTTTTCAACTATTAGATAAACATTAACTTTGTATTAGAAGAAAAATCCATTGTGAAAATACATGTATGCCACCAGATTCTAATTAAAAAACCGTAGTTAATTAGGCAGGCAATAAATCAGATTTTCTTAGGCCCAAGTGGGTTTTTCATGTGCAGACAACTGGGAACCCTTTTACAGCTTTTCATGTAACACATCCAGCTGTCTTTGGCACTTTTTTTATAACTTCAGGATTCTAACTTTTGAGTTAATACCTGAAGCTGATTTCTTAAAAATGAAAATACTTGCGTTCCCTGCTGGTACAGTGGGTTAAGGATCTGGCATTGTCGCTGCTGTGGCTCAGGTTTGATCCCTGGCCCAGGAACTTCTGCACGCTGTGGGTATAGGCAAAAAAAAAAAAAAATATATATATATATATATATGTGTGTGTGTGTGTGTGTGTATGTATATATATATGTATATGAAAATGCTACATGGTGGTGGAAGTAAAGGAAATGTTGTCATGTCGCAATGCCAGATGTCTGAGGTCTCTCAAAGCCTGTAACCTGCAGATATACAGAGATCTATGTAGGTTCCTGGGCTGAGAGAAACCTGAGATGAGCACTCACCCTTGCTTTCTTTTACTGTAAAACATGTACCCAGTGAATGGTTTGTTTGTAAGAAGACATTTGCCCCATCTTTTTGACTTTAAAACTTGTCATTAGTGAAACTTCCTAAATTGTCAATCTTGCGAGTTGTCTGTTTCTAGAATACAGAGTTGATGTCAGAGTATATACCCGAATATATAAAACATTAGTTGAGAATCCGAGTTTTCCACTGAAATTTCCGTCACTTATGCTCAGTAACTCATCAATTATTTGACATCATTTCTTCAAGGATGGTGATCCAAAACAAGAGTCCAAAGAGAGACAGATTGTAATTCCTTGACTTGGAGACCTTCAGTTATTGCCAGCAGTATCATTTCACTTTAGTGAAGGGGAACAGATCCATTGGAAGAACCCCCAGTGCCACTCAGACACTTTTCATAATGTGTATCTTTGAGCAGTTGGAGGGGAGCAGGGTCGGTGGTATCTGCATCGTGGGCTTTCATTGTCATTCTGATCTTATTGGCAAAACTGAGACAAAGCTGACTCTTCTGTAGGCCTTCACCAAGAACTTGGACCATTTCTTTTTTTTTTTTTTTCCAGGAAGGGAGATTACATATTAAGTAAAGAAACTTTGATCATGCTATCTAATCCTTCATCTGTTATGTTCCAAAGTAATGTGATTTTTAACCTCCCTTCCAAACCATGACTTTCCCTTTTATTCTTTGGTTTATTAAAAGAACTCATTCTCCAGCAGGTATAAACATGGGCATTTTACTTCTTTCATATCTTGTGCACTGGGGTGGGGTGGTCCTTTGACGTACTCAGGCACATGTGTACACTGTGAACTATACGGTAATTAGTTAAAACTAAGAAAGTCCCTAAATGCTGGTCTGGTTCTGTTAATAATCAGGTGACAGTGTCAGGGTGGAGTCAGTGGGGAAGTTCTTTTTTTTTTTGTCTTTTTGCCTTTTTATCTAGAGCCTCACCGGCGGCATACGGAGGTTCCCAGGCTAGGGGTCTAGCAGGAGCTGTAGCTGCCAGCCAATGCCACAGCCACAGCAACGCAGGATCCGAGCCGCGTCTGCAACCTACACCATGGCTCATAGCAACGCCGGATCCTTAACCCACTGAGCAAGGCCAGGGATCAAACCCACAACCTCATGGTTCTTAGTCGGATTCGTTAACCACTGAGCCACGAAGGGAACTCCAACACAAGTGGGGAAGTTCTGATTCCACAGTTTCTCTGTCCCTACCTGTTGATTTTTCCCATTAGAACAGCTTAATATGTTTATCTCTCCCCTTAAAACTTCAGTTTATATCAGATTTAATATGAGCTTAAATTTGTGTTTTGATAAGGGAATGTAGCTGCACTGGAATATGTGGAGACCCTTATATGCTCATCTCTACTAGAGACCAGACATACCCCGTGCTACTTTATTAAATCTTGTTAGCAGAAACTTAGTTGGTGGTGACAGAAGCATCTAAAACAGAAAAGAAGGTAGTGCCAGTGTCTTGCTTTGCCTTAATTCAAGGGCACATTTAAGTAAATTAAAATCTTCATGTGGCAAGTCCTCACAGTAAATTGAATTTATGTTCTGTACTTTGAGTAATTATTTGATGTGGCCTCATGCTGTTAGATTCTATTGGCGCATGTATATAAAAAAAGAAAAGGGAATGGTTTTTAGAACTAGTAAATTATTTGGGGCAAACATTTTCCCCAGTTACTTTTCTACCTAGATGCTTGTAACTTACAAGAAAAGCCATAAGGAGCTAGAAAACCCCGGGAGAATCGACGGAGAATTTTAGCTGGTAAAACTCTCAACTGCTTTGTAATAAAAAGTTCCTCATTTTGTGACTGAGTTGCTTACGTGAAGTCATATATTTTATGTCAAGTACACCCTAAGCCTTCTAAATGTTTATGGATTCAGCCTTCTTCATGCTGGAAAATTATAAAGAGCATAAGCATGAGACCTTAGTCCCCTAAAGCTTTGTATTTTGGCTCTATCGCTTAGTGACAATGTGATGTGAGCCTCATTTTCTCATCTACAAATGGAGATTATAAAACCAACCTCAGAGGAGGAGGTCAGGGTTGAATGTGATAACCAATGAAAAGTAACTAAATGCAGAGCAGAAGGTCAGTGAAAGATCCTTTGTACCTCCCCTCTGCACCTTTTCCTTTGTTTTTTTTTGTCTTTTTGTCTTTTTAGGACTGCACCTACAGCATATGGAGGTTCCCAGGCTGGGAGTCAAATCGGAGCTGTAACCACCGTTCTCTGCCGTAGCCGCAGCAACTCTGGATCCCAGCCGCATCTGCAACCTACACCACAGCTCATGGCAACGCTGGATCCTTAACCCACTGGCCAGGGATCACACCTGTATCCGCATGGACGCTAGTTGGGTTCTTAACTACTGAGCCATGACGGGAACTTCTGCACCTTTTCCTTTTAAACGATTTTAATATGATAGTGATCACTGATCCTATCAGTATGTGTGGTGCAAGGAGTGCATTGGTCGGCATTCCTTTCCACGGCATTCCTTTCCGTGCTGCACAAGCGGATATTATTCTTTAACTTGGTGGCTGTTATCTGCTGAATCTTGAAGCCGTTGCTATTTCTTTTTTTTTCTTCTTCTTCTTTTTCTTTTTTTGTCTTCACAGGGCCGCCCCCACAGCAAATGGAGGTTCCCAGGCTAGGGGTGTAGTCGGAGCTGTAGCTGCCGGCCTACCCCAAAGCCACAGCAATGTGGGATCTGAGCCATGTCTGCCACCTACACCACAGCTTATGGCAACACTGGATCCATAACCCACTGAAAAAGGCCAGGGATCGGACCCACATCCTCATGGATACTAGTCGGGTTAGTTAACTGCTCAGCCACTACGGGAACTCCTGTTACTGTGTCTCAACTCTCCATTGTGTGAGCATTTGTTCCAAAAGTGCCACACGTTAAGCTGGCCAGTGTGTTGCTGTTGCAGCATGGCCCTGTCACATGCTTGGAAGGTGTGATTTCATGTCTTGAAGTACCACACTTTACTTGGTGGAGTGTGATTGGATAAGTACCACAAGACAATTGTTTGTCATCATCATCAAGGTCCCTGTGGGATGAAGGCACCGACTGCCAAGGGTTGTGAGGCATGGCAGGATTCTTCGTGCTGTGGGGCGAGCCTGGGGTTTTCGGGAGTTGACTGGTGGACACATGGTCATCCTGTCTTTCTCACCCCCACCTCCTGCTCTCTCTTAAGGATGCTGGCATCCTAGCTTGTAAGAGCTGCTCTCTTAGTTTGGGTGGTGGGAGTCATCAGGAGCATCTGTGACAATAAGTCAAGGGGAAGAAAGTCTTCAGGTTTGCAGCCAATGCTGGGCATGTTCCCAGGTAGTTCTGACACATAGTGGGCTAGCAGTAAGTGAGTTGATTGAAGGAATTTGTATGTGAATGGATGAAGCAAACTGGAGCATATTATAATTTTCACGTAGCTGAATTATTTTCTTCTAGGCTTGAGGAATTTCCTATAAGGATTAGCTTCTCAGTGAAGAATCTGCCCATATACTATGGGCTCTTTCTTCTAAAACTGTACTCTAGGACTGTATAGGAGCTTGGCCCATGATAGGTACAATCATACTGCACCTTTATCTTCATTGCTTATTCTGTCTTCTACTCCAGATGTCAGTATTGATTGATTTATTGAAACATCCAGTCCTTAGAGATGATGATCATTACACAGTCCTTTTCTAATCTTGTCTTACTTGTGCTTTTCAATTTCTGCTTTTTTTTTTTTTTTGGCTAAATATAAAGTCTTCATTATTCTCCCTCTGTGATGTGAGGGCATTGGCTGTCGTCCAAATCAAGTGAGAGCTGGGGATGGAAATGAAAACTCTGCAGCATTCTGTTCCTCATAATTTTTGTATTTACATTTTTTGTTCTCTTTTTTTGTCAGTTTTATTTTATGTGTTCCGGCAACCCATCTCTTCATTCTTCTTTTTTTTTTTCTTTTTAGGGCCACACATGCGGCATATGGAGGCTCCCAGGCTAGGGGTTGAATCAAAGCTGCAGCTGCCGGCCTACACCACAGCCACAGCAACGTGGGATCTGAGCTGTGTCTGTGACCTACACCACAGCTCACAGCAATGCTGGGTCTTCAACCCACTGAGTGAAGCCAGGGATCAAACCTGCATCCTCATGGATACTAGTTGGGGTTGTTAACTGCTGAGTCATGAAGGGAACTCCCCATCTCTTCATTCTTACAAACGGCCTCATGTGTTTGCAGCACCCTAGGGCTTCTCATTCACCACATCTACGCTCTTTTAACTCTACCTAGCCTCCCCACATGCTGCTGTGGATTCCATAAAGACACATTAAGATGTTCAATGACAAGTCCCTGTGAGGTGGCACATCCTTTTCTTCCTGACTTGTTTTTTATAATGTTTAAATTTCATTCTGATTAGAAATCAAATGTGTCTGTTCTCTAGAATTCGTGGGATCTAATTCCCAGTAGTGGGATCACTGATACATATAATTTTGTAACTCAGTTTGGCCTTTGCCTACAGAATCCAGGCCCTCTTTTATATCTCTGGCCAGTGATCAGCAGGACTCTAGGAAGGAGTATTCCCTGCCACCCCCTGTGTCCTGCCACAGTGACACCTTTCTGGTTGGCTTGCTTGATTCATTCATCCCTCCCTCCTTTCCTGAAAGTTTGGAAACTTGATAACACATCACATTTACAGGATGAAAAATTACTGGAATCAATGAAAGTGTATTGTCAAATAATAGCAGATCCCATGAAACGAGAACCACCTTTCATTCTTTAAGACTTCAAGGTATCAAGAAAGTCGGCTTCACTTATCCCAGGTAGCAGGGCGTGTGGCTAGATGATGGGGTCTGCACTTGGGTCACATAGCCTGATTTCAAATCCTTCTTAAACTCTTGGACTGTCAGCTTTTTCATGTGTAAAATCATACCTTACAAAATGGTAGAGAGGATTCAGTGAGATGATGTGTATAAAGCCCTTACCATAAAATATCAAAAAATGTTAACTTCCCATTATAATTCTTAAGTGAATTCTTAACTGAATGTCTGCATTTTCCTGGTTTAGATTTGTAATGCTGCATATTGTAGAACCTAATGTCATCATATATAAAGCCAAGAGAATATTATCATGAAAATTATATAGCCTTTAATCAGCTTGTTAAATGTATTATTAAAGTTATTTTGCATATTCACTATTCTTCAGAAAGAACCTGGTTTGTCTGATTTGGTGGTTTTAGTTAGAGTTGTGTTTCTTCCTGAAAGTAGAACTGAAAATAGAGCTTCTGTTAATCATTTTCTTAATACAAAACAGAAAATGGAAAAGAAAGTGAGGGGGAAAGAAAGAAGCCTGGTGTACTGGAAGGGAAATTAATACTGTACTATGACTTGATTCTTTTCCTGTTTAGATCTTTTAGAGAAATCTCGAGTTGTTAAGCAGCCAAGAGGTGAAAGAAATTTCCACGTGTTCTATCAGCTACTTTCTGGTGGCTCTGAAGAGCTCCTCAGTAAGTCCCTGATTCTCTGTTTTAATTTTTATTGTTGTGGCATTTTCGAAAGCATAAGTGTGTCACATTCGCTTTTCCTGTTCCTTCTTAAACCTTTTCCATGTATCTGGTTCAAGTGAGGAACATGGTGGATTGGCTTTCACCACCTTGCAGTCTTTGTGTGATGTCTGTCCCTGTAGTGCCTCACAGATTTTGGGACGTTTCTCAGCTAGTTCACTAGAAGAGCTGAAAACTGGGGGAGGGGCGCTCATCATCAATTTTAAAAAATAAAATGGAAGAATATAATTCAGTAGCTCAGTGACAACTTAAAAATAGTGGGAAGACATTTGCAACTGATACAAGAGATAAAAATCTGACCTTTGGATGTTTTAGAGAATTAATGTAAGTTCATCAGGAGCGTATCCAGTTGTCAGCAGCAAAGTGGTGAAAAGTTGAACAAATAGTTCAAACCAGAAGGTCTATGGAAAGTCAACATACTTGGGAGGGGAAAAAATCGTCCTCACTAATTATGAAAAAATGCAAATTGAAACAGCACTGATGTATTCACTGCACATGTATTAACAAAAGTTATTAAAGAGGATAAAGCTAGCAGAGTTGTCAGGCACTGATTTACTTAGAGCTTGTGGGTGTCACTTCAAAGTGAAGGCTTCTTTCTGGGGGATTAATTGTCAAAGCAGGATAAGTCATAAAATCATCAGGGCCTACTGCCCAGGCACACCACTTTTTGGAATATAGCCTTATGAAATAATTCAAAAGAATTAAAAAAAAATGCTTTTTATGAAAACAGTTATCACTGGTCTTTATTTATTATTATAAACTGGGGAAAATCCAAATAGCCAACAGTGGGAAAATCACTAGGCAGAAGTTGTCTGTTATAAGGAAACAGTACATTGAAGATATTTTATAGTATCAAAATATGAAAGAGCCTGTCTCAATAAGAGTAAATATTAAAAAAGAAGAGTCTGAAGTACGTACAACAGGGAAAAAGATGATTTTAGAAAAGTGGTGTCACTGATATTTGGGTATCAGTTTTTGTTCTTTTGATTCAATGCATAGTTGGAAAGTCTTTTTATTTGAAAGGTTAAGGAAATGAGATATTAAAGATAATTAGATTTATTGAAGTAACATAGCAACTCGTGTGTGTGATTCAATAGATAAGCTTAAACTTGAGCGAGATTTCAGCAGATACAACTACCTGAGTCTGGACTCAGCCAAAGTGAATGGAGTGGATGATGCAGCAAATTTCAGAACCGTTAGGGTAAGATGTAACCCTTTCTTTTGTTTTTTAAAATGGGTAACACTATATTGCTCAATCAGAATTGGTAACTGTTCTGGCTTTTCTTTGATATATAACTCATGCTCCCTAAGGTTTTAGAATTGTTTAAGAATTTATTGTGTTTTTATTGGTTTGATTTTTTTTACTAACTCAAAAATCATATAGTTATGAGAAGGCTATGCTTTATTGGAGCATGTGATTTTACTGTTTATCAGAAGGAACTTATTATCTTGGAGTTTGACTTTTAATATTGTATGGAAATTCTGAAGATTTTTTTATAGCCAAAGCTCAGTAGTTAATTTCCACAGGTGAAAAACTGTCCTACGATCATGTTAAGTCAAACCTAGTTTTGAGACAGAAAGTCATGTTTACATACAGTTTTTTAAAAATGATGCATAAACCAGAATGAGTAGCATTTTATGTTCATTAGGAATTATTTTATTTTTATTTTTCGGCCGCACCAGTGGCAGGGATTGAATCTGTGCCACAGCAGTGACAACGCTGGATTCTTACCTTCTGAGTCACCAGAGAACTCTGAGAAATTTCCTTCTTTTTTTTTTTTTTAAATCTTTTTAGGGCCCACACCCGAGGCATATGGAAGGGGTCAAATCTGAGCTGTAGCTGCTAGCCTACACCACAGCCATAGCAACACCAGATCTGAGCCTCATCTGCAACCTGCACCACAGCTCATGACAATGCCGAATCCTTTACCCACTGAGCAAGGCCAGGGATCAAACCCTCATGCTCATGAATGCTAGTCTGAATTCTTAACCTGCGAGCCAAAACAGGAACTCCCTGAGAAATTATTTTATTTTATTGATTGATTGTCTTTTTAGGGCCACGCCCATGGCATATAGAGGTTCCCAGGCTAGGAGTCAAATCAGAGCTGCAGCCACCAGCTTATATCATAGCCACAGTAATGCTAGATCTGAGCTGCAATCTGCAACCTGCACCACAGATCACGGCAGCAATGGATCCTTGACCCACTGAGTGAGGCCAGGGATCAAACCTGCATCCTCATGGATGCTGATCAGATTCACTTCCACTGAGCCATGACAGGAATTCCAGAAATTATTTTAAATTATAGTCTATGTTCTATGTTTGTAGGGCACTTGGAAAATTAGTTCTGTTAGGACATGATCCGGTAACTGTTACTTCCAGATGAGACAGCTGTGATAATGGGGGTGGGGGGGAGTGGGAGGGGAGGATAGGTAGGATTATAGATAAAACAAACTTGGAATCAGTTTATCTTTTGGGTGCATGAAAATGACAGGGGGTCCTTTTCCTGCTCTTTGGAATTTTGTGTATGTTTGAAATTTTCAAGAACAAAAGACCTTATGGTACTCCCATTGCTATATAGTCTAGTCACTGTAAATAGACAGACAGACAGGCAGATGATAGAAGTAAGCAAGCATGCAAGCTTAGGGCTATTCTCAAAAAAAAAAAAGTGTTTCTTAAGATCTTTCTCTTTTTTAAAATAATCTTTATTTTTATGTTTTTTAATTGTATAAATTCCTCATATGGAAACCTGTAGATTCTTGGACATGATTTTAAAATTTGAGTTCAGGATCAGCTCTATAATTCCTTTGCCTGGCAAATCATTGGTACTCAATAAAAATTTATGGCTGGGTAAATATTTCTTGTTACTCGTAGTCCGTGGAATCAGGCACTTCACCTTTGCAAACCAAAGTTTTTCTCTTATGTAAAATAAATGTGGAGGTTCTTTTGTGTAGGGGGTTATGAAAGCTTTTTGTTTGGTTTTGTTTCTAGCAACAGAACCCCAGTATGAAAAAGTGCACACACACATAGCACATGCACTGAGCTGCTGTGTTTGGAATCAGGGTGGGGACCTAAGGTTCAGCTCTCAGTCTCCTGTCCTTCTAGTGTCCTCTTTACCTGCCCCCACTCCCGCCCTTACCACAGCCCATGAAGCACCCCAGGGCTCCTTGAATCAGAGCTGGAAACCACTGAACAAGATAGAGCCCCCCCGCCCCCGACTGGTGCTGCATCAGGTCTTAATAGGTTTGCCTTTAGAAAATTTATTCTGGGACGTTTTGTCTTTTTTGTTGTTGTTTTTGTTATTTTTGTTAAAATGTTATAGTAGACAAATCTGCTATGATTTATTTATTTATTTATTGCTTTTGACCTTTTTGGGGTGGGGGGGCCTGCACCTGCGGCATATGGACGTTCCCAGGCTAGAGCTCGGATTGGAGCTGCAGCTTCCAGCCACAGCAAAGCCAGATCCAAGCCGTGTCTGTGACCTACACTGCAGCTCATGGCAACACTGGATCCTTAACCCACTGATTAGGGCCAGAGATAGAACCCGAGTCTTCATGGATCCTAGTTGGGTTCATTACTGCTGAGTCACAGTGGGAACTCCCTGTTACGATTCATTTTTGTAAAAATAATAAGGAACTACATGGGAGTTTCTTTGTGGTATGGTGGGTTAAGGATCCTATGTTGTAACTGCAGTGGCTTGGGTTGCTGCTATGGCATAGGTTTGGTCCCTGGCCCAGGAACTTCCACGTGCTGCAGGTGTAGCTAAAAAAAAAAATAAATAATAATAAAGAACCACAGAAAGAAAAACAGGTGCTTTTTCCTCCTCAGAATGCGATGCAGATTGTGGGTTTCATGGATCATGAAGCTGAGTCTGTCTTGGAGGTGGTGGCGGCAGTGTTGAAGCTGGGGAACATTGAGTTCAAGCCTGAATCTCGAGTGAATGGTTTAGATGAAAGCAAGATCAAAGATAAAAATGGTAAGTCAGCAGAGAACGGACCCTGTTTAGCCAAACTTGCTTTGAACCTCTGCCCAGTTTTTAATATAGAAAGTAAAACTTGCTTTTTATTGAGCTGAAAAAGCTTTCTAGTGAAACTGAGCAGAAACATAATTACAGCTCAGTTTGAAGTCTTTTGGTTTATATATTTTACACTGTTCAGTTTGAAAATGACTTAGAAAGAACGATGTAAGCCTTGAAAATGATTATTAGCAGCAGATATGCAGTCACTCTTTGTGTCCATTCCCTCCACAACAGAGTTAAAAGAAATTTGCGAACTGACTGGCATTGATCAGTCAGTTCTAGAACGAGCCTTCAGTTTCCGAACAGTTGAGGCCAAGCAAGAGAAAGTTTCAACTACACTGAACGTGGCTCAGGTGGGTGAAACATAATGTCCAGAAAGGAATTTTTAAAGTCTGTGGTGTTTTAATGCAAGTGGAAACAAAAATTTTATTTTTCAGGCCATTATCTTAATTAACTGTCAAGCTGTATTCTAGGCATCACTCTAGGCACTGGGGGCACAGAGTAAACTAAACAGATGAAGATCCTTGCCCTTGGGGAGCTTAACATTTTTATAGGAGAAGCTAGACAAAGCAGTAGACCTAATAAATACATTTATATAGCAAGCCAGCAGGCAGCAAGTGTGATGTAAAGAGAAAAAAGTAGAACAGAGTAGTGTTGAGAGCTGGGCAATGGCCTGAGAGTTTTGAGCACTGGTGGTAGGATCTGACTTGTATTTTAAGGGGTCGTTTTCTGGCTGCAATGTGGAGAGCCCAGTGTAGGGGACAGGAAGGTATCTTAGTGACTTTGGCTGTTATAATAGCATATCATAGACTGGGTGGCTTAAAAAAATTTATTTCTCAGTTCTGGAGGTTAGAAGTCTGATATCATGGTGCCAGCATGGTGGACTTCTTGATAAGGGCTCGCTTTCTGGTTTATAGACAGCTACCTTCTTATTCACATGGCAGAGAGAGAGGGGGGACGTGAGAAAGCAGGCGTGAGCTTTGGTGTCCTCATCCCCTTATAAGGGTACCAGCCCCATCCTGAGGGAGGACTCCACCGTCATGACCACATCTAAATCTCATTGCCTTCTAAAGACCCTACCTCCAAGTACCATCATGTTGGGGAATTGGGCTTCAACATATGGATTGTGTGACTGGGGTGGAGGGACGGGGGTGGGGGCGGGCGCATAGTTGTGCGCTAACCCAGAGATAATGATGGCTTTTGAACCCGGTGGGATCAGTGAAACAAGAAGTGTTCACACATATGGATATGTTTTGAAAGTAGAGGCAATAAGATTTGCTGATGCCTTGCCGTGTGTGGTATGAAAAAAAGAGAAGCATCAAGGATGACTCCCAGCATTTTTGGCCCAAGAAACAAGGAAAATGCAATTGCCATTTATTGAGTTGGAAACGACAGTGGGAGAAGCCTCCTTGCCTTTCTTACTGTTCCTTCTCCACCCTCCATTCCTGGACCAATGAAGTCTTTCTAAGGCATGAGTCTGAGTTGCTTACTTTTTCTCTCCATTGGTTCAAGGATACATGAATGGACGCATGAATGCATGGATAACTAGGAGCTTGTGTATACCCCTTTTGTTCTATGGCTTAGACATTTTCCCCATCAGTTAGTGCTGATGTGGGCTAGAATTAAATAACTAATCCAGGACTTTCCCCACTTAGGCCTACTTTGTCCAACTGTATTCTCATCCTTCTTGCCTTGCAAGTAGCCTTAAGCATCTGTAAGATAGTAAAGTGGGTTTAGCCTTTCTCTCTGCTGCTCTGAACTGGTCTTTCCTACTAACCCAGGAATGCCTACATGCTTTTAGCTTTCTTTCAATAATTGATTTCTTATTTAGGTGAGCAATTTTGGCTATGGAAATACTTATATATATGTAAGTTTGATGTGTAACAATCCTCTTCCAGCTTTAACTGTTGTGTGTCCTTCTTCCTAAATTACCACTTGTGCTGTCCTGTCTGTCTACATCAACCTCACTCATTCAGAGTCAGATGGTGAGTGACTTACCTCATCAAGAAAAGTTTGTTGACACTAGGGAGGAGATTCCTAGGCTAGGGTTAGATTCAGATGCTTAACCCACTTGGCGAGGGCGGGGATCGAACCCGAGCCCTCACGATTGGCTAGTCATATTCGTTAACCACTGAGCCATCATAGGAACTCCTAAGAAAAGTTTGTTGAGAGCACAAGTCCCTGTACAGACCATTAGAAGGAACATAAAGGGTGAAGGAGGACATCCAGAGAGGAAGGTTTCTGAGCCAGTCTTTGAAGGATTTAGTGTGTAAACAATGGGCAAAGTGACATCTCAAAAAGAAAACAGCGAGAGAAGCCAGGTTTGAAGTACGTATCTGGAAAAGGGTTTCCACCTTGGCTGTGGCTTTAGACATGTGAAGAGGATTCAAAGCAGTTGTGGCTGCAAAGGTTACATTTGAAGTCAGAGAGCGGGCATCCGCAGGAGTGGTTCTCAAACTTGGAGGTGTGTCAGAGTCACCTGGAGTGTTCCTTTTTTTTTTTTTTTTTTTTTGTCTTATTTAGGGCCGCACCCATGGCATATGGAGGTTCCCAGGCTAGGGGATCTAACAGGAGCTGTAGCTGCCAGCCTTCGCCACAGCCACAGCAACGCGGGATCCGAGCCGCGTCTGCAAACTACACCACAGCTCTTGGCAACACCGGGTCCTTAACCCACTGAGCAAGGCCAGGGATCAAACCTGCAACCTCATGGTTCTTAGTCGGATTCGTTAACCACTGAGCCACAACAGGAACTCCACCTGGAGGGTTTCTTAAACGTGGTTTGCAGACTGCACCCCCAGAGTGTTTGGTTCAGTAGGTAATGTGGTAGGACCGAAGAATTTGCATTTCTAACAAGTTCAGAGGTGATTCTGCTGCCATTGTTCATCCAGAGATCACATTTTGAGAACATTTCAATAGCTAGAGTCGGGATTGTGGAAGTATGTAGTGATGCAGTGAGAAAACATCTGTTTAAGAAGGCCCTTTAGGAATATCATACATATATATATTTTTTTTAAGTCTATTTTTATTGTGTGTTTTACTCTTACCTTTTAATCATCCTCTACAGAAACCAGAACCAAGTGCCTCTTTTATATGCTCAAGTCACCTTGCATCACTGGGTAAAACTTTTCCACATTCTTTTACCCTTTGGCATAAAGGAATTTGGCTTGAGAGCCTTAATTTCTCAGCTCCTTATTCAATTTTTTTTTTTTAATTGTAGGATTCAGAGTACTAGTTTCTACTGATCTTATTGCTTAGAAGGCTTTGAGTCCTGTGAGACGTGATATTTTTTTATTACCTTTTCCTCATAGCTTCAATTCCTGGGCCCCATTATCATCTTTATTGCCCTATGCCTCATTTTCCCCAAGGCATTTAGATCTTTCCCCCAAGTAAAGACTGACGTTGTAACAATAGAAGCTCAAGGCTGAGTTATCATTCAGCTTCTACCACTTTACTCCCTCGTGGGCTTCCGACCAGACATAGCTTATCTCAGTTTATTCCCTGCTCCTTCTCTAGATGCCATACTTACTTTTACCTGGGGCCTTTGCTCTTGCTTGTCTCTCATACTCGTCATTGCCGATTCCTTCCACCACCTAAATGGTCCTCTACTGGCCCCTCATCCAGGGAGCCTTCCTCCATCACATAGGCCCATGAGTCTCACTTCCCAGAACTCCTTTTTCTCCTGCAGACTCCTTTGGAACCTGTCCTCTGGTGGTTTGACTGACTGGTTTGTCCTCCCGCATTCCACTCTATGCTCCTGGAGGGTGGACCTCACATCCCTGCATCTCTGGGTCTCCACTCGTGCACTGTCCTGGGCCACGCCTGATACTGGTCATCACTGAAGCACATTCCACCTGGGGCTTTTCCCCACGAGCTTCTTACAGCTGCAGAAATACATAGTCTGTTCATTGGTGCTCAGAATCTGAGATGGCGAGTCAGTGCGCTCAATGTCTTCCCTCATTTCTGCACATTTGTTAGTGATCCTTAAATGGGAATCAACCTGTGCTCTTACTTTGGAGGAAATTATTGTGGAGATTAGGTGGTAGGAATCAGACTCAAGAAGTTGCAGGTGGCAAACTGACAGCCCCCAGGGGTTATATACCTCCATTTGAGGAAAGGGTGTTTTTTTTTTTTTTTTCTTATTTAGTTTTGGTAGCTGGCTTTTTAAATTTTGAATTTGAGTGCTTTACCCTGGAATGCATCCTCCAGTCCCCACTGATCCCATTATTTCCCACTCATTTCTATCATGCAAAAACTCTGAAAGCATTTGAGCTTGAGACCTCTGTCTGGCATAAGTATTTGAAGGAAGCAAAGAACATTAATATTGGCTATGGAGACACTATAAAAAATATAAAGCAGTTTACCAGTATAGGTTGTCACTGTGAGTTCAACTGCAGACTGAAATGGTGGTTTTTTGGAAACATATGGCGTACAACTAAGAAAGCTGGATAAAATGGTAATGAAATAGGATCTATTTACAAATAAGTACTGTTTGAGGATAACTTGAATTTACAAGAATAAGGGGGAAAGAATTATATAGAGTCATGAGGCAGTAGTGAGGACGAGGATACTTCAAAAATCATATATAAATACACCTGTAGATTTACCATGTGCTAGGCACTGTTTTAAGCATTTAAATTACCTATTTTAAGAACTAGAAGAAAGTGTATTGGAGAAAGGGTACTCGTCTAAATTAAGGTTTCTTTCTTTGTGTCAGCATTTTACAACGTTTTGTGCTATGTAATGGTCACCTCTTCCCCTGCTCCTCCCCCAGAGCTATGCATTGGACAGTCAGGCTTTATTTTTTTGCCAACTCCTTGGTAGGTTTTCTAACCCTCGTTGGAGTAGCTGCCTGAGACTTAGGGAGAAAGGTTTGGGATTAGTACGGAAGTATCAGGTGAAGGAAAAAGGGCCTCTTTTTCCAGCTGTAAAATATTGCCGGGAAAGTGAAGTTGTTACACTTCATTTAGGAGAAAGAGTTTTCACATAATCAAATAATTGTATTCTTTATAAAATAAAAATACAGTGGTTTACTTTAGTACCCAACTTTTTATTTATAAATAATGAACTATACGATATGGCCAGAGTGTTAAAAACAGTAGCAAAACCTCTTTCTTTCCTTCCCTGGGGCCAGTTTCTTTTTTTTTTTTTTTTTTCTATCTTATCTTTTGTCTTTTTAGGGCTGCACCCACGGCATATGGAGGTTCCCAGGCTAGCGACTGATTTGGAGCTGTAGCCACCGGCCTGTGCCACAGCCATGGCAATGTCAGATCTGCGTCGCATCTGCAACCTACACCACAGCACACAGCAATGCTGGATCCTTAACCCACTGAGCAAGGGCAGGGATCGAACCTGCATCCTCACAGATACTAGTCGGGCTCGTTAACCAATGAGCCACGACAGGAACTCTGGCCAGTTTCTTCTTAGGCTGCTGCCGCTCATCTCCAGGCCTCCCCTGGAGCACTGGTGTCAGACGTGCATTAGTACTTGTTGCACACCCTTGGTACCCAATACATTTAAGGGCTGTTAGGTTCTCCTGACCAAAACCAGCTCTTTCCAGCCGTTGTATTCTAAGTCAGGCTCAGAGACACATATGTCTTGAACCTTTTCTTTGTGAGATAGCTATGACCAGCTTTCAAATAAATAGATAAGCAAATAAAAGGGTTTTATTTTTATTATACAAAGTATTATTTGGCAACATATCATTATACTGTTTATTATGAAATATACTCAAAAGATTTAATGAAGCAAAATATATACGGATCCCATCAATCAAAATTGTTTTAATGTATTTCCTTTGAGTTTCCTACATGTCACGGTTTTAAAAAAAATAGTTGTCACTATATTAAATATGTAATTTTTTATTTTCATAAAATATAACAAGCATTTTTCATTTCATTTTCTAATTTTCATAATGATCATTCTTTGATGACTGTGTAACTTCCCTTCCAGTGGGTGCTTATTTATATGTTTTACTGGTACACATGTTGTTAGACTTCTGAGTTGCTTATGATTTTTCTTGGTTCCATAATATTGAAGTGAATGTCTTTGTGGAGCAAGCTTTTGTAATATTTAGAATTAGTTTCCTGGGGTTTGCAAAAAATTTTATAATAACTGGGTATCAACAATTTGCTTAATTTTCTTAATGACTTGACTGTTCATCCAGACTACAGTAAAAAAGCTCTGAAAAGACGTTTGAAGTAAAAGAGCTTTCAATACTTAAAAAAATTTTTTTCACTATTTTATTAATATTAAGCATTGTGGTAATGGTGGGTACTGAATTTTTTTCTTTCTCTTTTTAATAGGCTTATTATGCCCGTGATGCTCTGGCTAAAAACCTCTACAGCAGGTTGTTTTCATGGTTGGTAAATCGAATCAATGAAAGCATTAAGGTACTCAATCTCTGTAACCAAATAAACCAGTTGTAATAAATGGTATTCAGAGTATAAACATTAAGTTAAAGCTATCTTAATTTTATCCTCAGGCAGTTGATTATTCCTTGAAAATAGCATACCTTATATAGAATTTAAATTTGTCAGCTTTCCATATGTTTTGTTTTGTCATGTGTGCTATAAGAAATCTCACTAATGAATAGTCTAATGGTCTTTGCAGAGTTGCTCTGAGAAGCAGCACCCCCAGGTCCTGGACAGGTCTCATCTACTAACTAGTTGTGTACAACTTGGCTAAAGAGCTAAAGAGGTCTCTAGCTACTAATATGTTCTCAATAAAATGTGGGTATTGGACTATGTGATTGTGAAGACCCTATGTGTTGTAAGATTCTGTGCTCTCTTTTTTTTATGTTTAAGCATCTAATATAGCACCTAATAGAAAGACATAATAGTGCCTTCTTTAAATAAGTTATATATTATTAAAATTTCTGAAAGGTCCTATACCAGTGTCCTTTCTCATATGTTTAAAAAAACCTAAATTACACTGTCCTAGTTCTGAAACACAATTAACTTATATGTCTATATTCCTTGGTTTGCTTTTATATTTCATGCTTAAATTAACCCTCCAATTTGAAACAATTTTTTCAGGCACAGACAAAAGTGAGAAAGAAGGTCATGGGTGTTTTGGACATTTATGGCTTTGAAATTTTTGAGGTGAGCAGCTTTTTAAAAAAAATTTTGTATTCTCTTTATTACCGTGGAAAGTTTGGAGATTAAATCACATTTTCTATAGACAACATTTAATATAATTAATGTGACTTTGAATCTACAAATTACCTTTGTAAAGATGTTAACAAAACGTGTGTGCGTGTGTGTATGTTTTAAGCCCAGAGAGCCAGCATTTTGGAGCCAGTACTGTTTAAAAAGACCTACTTGTATTAGTCCTTGACTTTTGAAATTGCAGGTACAAAATTACTGTGAAATTTGCAACAAGTATATGGATATTATGTCTGTAGTCATCTGTTCATCTGTAAATTGCTTGAAAGTGAGGTAGGATGGTGCCTTGACAAAACCACAAATGGGAAAAGCAGATGCTGGCTCTGTCCTGGCCAGAGCTGGTCACTTCATCTCTGTTGGACTCAAGCAGAGAGGGTCTGGATTAGATGACCTTATCCAGATCTCATCCAGCTGTGACCTCACAATATGAGTTCTGCTGCAAAGGTTGAAAAAATCGCTTGCTAAAGCTCATAATGAAAGGTTTTTGAAAAGCCTCCATGCTTGTTTCAAGTTAAATATTTAAACACTGTAGACTTATATTAGAATTTCTTGTTTACCCCCTTGTTAACTTTGCCATTTAAAAGCTGTTTTAAAGACCTTTTAAAGCACTTATTCTCACTTTTAGGAGTGGTATTTTAGTTTGGTTCAGGAAAATAACGAGTAGATCAGACTCCTCCTTTCTTAATTCTCCCCACATCTGATGATTCATAAATTCCTTTAAACAACCAGGCCCTACCCAGAATGACCACCCAAAGAATTTACATGTTCCCAATTATCAGGTTCACAGAAAACATCAGCCCATTACTTGCAGCTAAGCCAGGCCTTTCTAGTAAATGCCTTTTTCTTATAACATTGATTTCGGGAGTAGTGCTTTCTTTTTGCTTTGTCATGTCCTGTGTATAATAGCTAGTGGCAAGTGATTATTGAGGGCTGACTTTATGTAAGGATTGTGGTAAATGTTATGTATCTTGTCTGATTTAATTGCCACAATAGTCTCATGAAGGTGCTGCCGTTATTATTTCTACTTTACGGAAGAAGTGAGGCTCCGAAGGTCAAATAATTTTCCCAAGGTTACATGGCTACTAAATGGCAGACTCAGGACCTAAATCTTAGGCCTCCTTGGCAAATAGTAAAAGGCCTTCTACAGGGCTTTCCCTCACTTTTCTCCCCAAACTCATGTGGTTGACAGTATCTGGAAATAAGGGGTAGAAAACCAAATGCTTTAAGTCCCTGATGCTCACAGTTTCTGTACCTTTATCATTGTTCCAAGCTCCTGGCTATCATGGGGAGCCTTCCTGGAGTTCATCTGTGTGCCAGTGGCAGAGTGTGGCACGCTTGTGCTATGTGCTGCCCTAGAAAATTGCCTTTGGGCGCAATGTCTGCTTACATTGGTGCCCCATTAGCAGACTCGGCAAGGGAAAGCTTTCAGCCCCTTGCTGGAAGGGAAGAATTTGAGATTTGCACATTAAGAGAATTGCTGGGGTAGATGCAACAGTCATGGTGCTAAAATTAGTTTCTTTCTAGCAAGACCGCAGGTTACTGTCACTAAATGAACCCTGAATGTCAAAGTCATTCTTTACAGTTAGCCCGGGAAACCTGGCACATTGCTGATCTTTATTTAGGCGGTTTCATGAACAAGGCAAAAGCAGAGGTCTCACTAGAAAGAAAAAAAAAGTCATATTCAGTGATATTTCTAAAATCAAAAGAAACTGGTTTTATTTTATTTTGCCTAAAGAAATTGATCCTTAAGTCACTGGGCATGTACTTCAAGTCATATCACAATACACGGAAGCCTTTTTTTATAGGGTAGTTGTGTCTAGACGGGATATTGGCTTGGCTTCATCTTTTGGTATGATCTGATTAGCCATGGGAAAAGAGACCCCCAGAGCCCTCAGGGAACCAAGTTTAACCTCATGAGCAATTTTTCCATGTGTAAGCAAGGGAGTCATTTCTCTAGTACTTAAGCAGTGTCTGATACGAGCCAGAAGCCGGTTGTAAACAAGGCAGAGACGCCCCTCATCTGTGATGGGATTATGGTCTTGGCCCGAGGATGAAGGGTCTATTGCAGCTTCTTATCCTATCTGGTAAGAAGCTCTAATCAGGAAACTAGATTCCTTTTTTTTTTTTTTTTAAATATGGAAGTTTCCCAGCTAGGGGTCAAATCAGAGCTGCAGCTGCTGGCCTACACCACAGCAATGCCAGATGTCTGTGGCCTACATCACAGCTCAAAGCAACACCAGATCGTTAACCCACTGGGTGAGGCCAAGGATCGAACCTCCGTCCACTTGGAACTAGTCAGTTTCATTACCTTTGAGCCACGACAGGAACTCCCAGCAGCAGTATTTTAAAAGTCCCAGATAATTCCAGTTGCAGTCAAGGTTGAGACCAGCTGATCTTGTAAACAGAGATCTTCAGAGTGAACTATAAATTCCCAGTATATGTGGTATTCTTGCTGTTTGACCTCTGCCCAAGATGCCCTCGTAAAATATCCCACCTCACCTACAGTTCATCCTAACCTAAACCTAATCTATGTATATATAATATTCCTAAAACCAGATAGGTTACATTTTTTTAAAGTCATCTCTTTTTAAACTGATCTTTCAGCCTGGGCCACATCTGTCCAGTCATATCTATAAGCAAATCTTAAGATGGCCATAAAATCATCAGAAATTAATTTTCTTGCAGTGAATGCTTTAGGTTTTTTTCCCTCAGTTTCTTGAAAGAATTAAGATTTGCTTTCATTAGAGTTAGTTGTTCTGTCCATTTTCCTTTCTAAACTGCCTCAGATTTAATCTTCCAAACGTCTTGATTTTGAATAATCTAATATATGTTTTATTTATTTTATGAACCAGCTTATTTGAGGGGGAAGGTAGAGAAATTTGGTTGGGCACTTTTAAGATACTTTTACCTGATTTTTTGATACAGATTTATAAAGGTGTTTTTTTTCTTTTAATATATTCACATAAATACCCTAGATGTCATCCTACATTTTCCTGAATTCTCAGAAAAATTGGAACACACGGAAATGCCAGGAAGCTTAAAGCCAGATAATTAAAGGACTTAAAAGTACAACAAGCTGAAGTACAAAGGCTTAGGGTATGACTTAGGCACAAGTACTCACAATCCACATCAGCGCAAAGATGAAAATTTCTAGGATACTGTCCGCTTAACTGAAAATAAACTGATAGGAGTATAGAGAAAATTCTGCCTTTATTCTTCAGTGAAAATTTACTGCTGGAATTAAGATTCTGCCTTTTGGAAAGCCCTGGGCATCGCTTTAAAAATTGGACGGGATACTAGAAAAGAGTTTTTGGGAATGTTTCTAATTCTGCCTCTTGACCCTGCTGACGATTCTCATGAGAACGTTTTTCAGCTGAGCTGGTGGAAACCTTTCATTTACTTTGGTCTGTCTCTAAACGGAAGAGGGAAACTGATGCATTAAACCATGGGATGATGACATGTGGATTTGACTGCAAAACATTCCAGTGCCAGCTGGGTGAATAGCTCTGCCTTGCTGGCCGCATGTGATCTGATATCAGCTTGGAAAACAGATTAGCAGAACATTGATTCCAAAAATAAGGTGAAGTGAATTCAAGTTCATTGAGGAGGGAGTTCCAATCGTGGCTCAGTGGTTAATGAACCTGACTAGTATCCATGAGGATGCGGGTTCGATCCCTGGCCTCACTCAGTGGGTTAAGCATATGGCGTTGCCATGAGCTGTGATGTAGGTCTCAAACGTGCCTCAGATTGCGGTATAGATCAGACAGATCAGATCAGATGTGGCACAGAGTGCCTGTGGCGTAGACTGGCAGCTCTAGCTCCAATTCAACCCCTAGCCTGGGAACCTCCATATTGCCACGGGGTGCGGCCCTGAGAAAAGATTAAAAAAAAAATAGAAATATCTAACTATAAATCCTGGTAAAACATATCTGGTTTTACATAGAGGCCAATTCTACACAGCTAAGTTTGGATATATTGTAACTGAAAACATGGCCTTAGGGCCCCTGAGGAATATTTCTAGCATCTCCATAAAATAATGTGTTCTTTAAAAAAAAAAATAATGAAATTAAATTCAAAACAATGTCAGGCAGTCTAAATTGCTTCAACGTTTTTCTAAGTGCTTGTCTGGTAGGTCTTAAAATGGGCAGGTAGTTTGCTGGGGAAATCTGTTAGTGTCCTCTGGACCAAAGCAGGACAGCAGTGGCTGAATATTTCACTTTCCATATGACTGAACTAGTTTTGTACAGGCAAAGTGCTAGTTATTTTGAGTTAGGCACTTATTCATCTTGCCCTTAGAAATCCATTGAATGTAGCCATATATATAGTTAGAGTAATGATAGTTGGAGTGCAATGGTTGTTTCAAATAAAACACTCTAACAGTTGGGTGAGTGTCATGGTAAGCCCACTGGTAAGTTCATCTCATGATTTTAGGATTTGTTTTTTAAAATATTTTTGAAAGAAAGTTGATTCTAGTTATAGGCAGCACCGTCTGTTACAGTTTTTTTGCCTTTAATCTTACCCTTTATGTGCTAGAGAACTTACAAGGAGGAAAATGACCATGTAGATTTTAGAACGAAAATGGTGAGAATTAATACAATTCATAGTGTATATATGTTTATTCATCAGTGCTTTTGCTTTAACTTTTTAAATCAAAGCCTATTTAAAAATATATAAGAACACTATAATGCTACTTTTCTAAAATTGACCATATTTGAGTATGTACCTGGGAGAAAAAATGTTATGTATTTAAAGGAAAGTTTTCTATAGCTTCAGCCAGATGTTCAATTTTGGATATGTCTGAGAAAGAGAATATTTAATGTTAAATACTTTTGTCTTATTTTGAGGATTTTCTTTAAAGTTTACTTTCTTAAAAAAAAAAGGTTATTCTTGATTGAGGGCCCGTTTCTTGACACTGTGATTTTTTAAAATGTATTATTAAGGGCATTATGTATTTTCTGGAAGAACAGCATTTGTAATTGGAGATTGCCGAAGAGCTTTCCACCAATTAAATCTTTGCTAGCACAGTAATACATTTGAAAGCAGTAATATAGCTCAGTTGCTCAAAAGCAGTGCTGTTACATTCAAACTTTTATAACTTGTAGATAAATGTACTATTTTATTTATTATGCAAGAGACTTCATTGTATATAAAATATGGAAACCTCCAACTTGTTATATCCAAAATTTGACCTCAAACGGAAGTGTTGAACTCTGAGAAATACCAATTAAATATGCAATTAATAGTAGTTTTTGCTGAAATAACTCATGGTCTTTGTGTTTGAAATGCCCTTATTTCCTACATAATATTCTTCCTTCCCATCCATCATCCTAATAATGGAGGCGATGGAGCCACTTCCTTTATTCTGCATCTTCCTTTCAGTATTTATTGTTTTTAAAGAGTCTAAAGATTTCAATAATATGTCCTAAAGAGTATAAGACATCATTAGCCTTTTTTATTGGTGAGAATAAACACATATGGTAACAGGCCAGTATTTTTGATCCACCTTTAAAAATCATTCCAAATGGAAAGCTCAAGGTTGATATCTATGAATATAAACTAGTTCTGTTTCTACTGGGAATAATCATCTGATCTATGAGTTTCTGTTTCTTCGATGTTGAAAAGATGGGCTCAGACTCTAGAATTCTTGACAGAAGCCCTAGAGTTTAGAATGTTGGTGTCTTATATGCTTCTAAATGCAGTGAGTACTTACTGCACTTCATAAGTACGGTGTGAAACGGTATAGAACCCAGACACCTTGCTGTTTACTTGTGTTTTCTGGAGAAGTCCAGGAAGGGTGAGGGAGGTTCTGAGTTTTATTTAAGGGAATTCTCTAATGGAACATTCAGGATGTACTTGTTTAAAGATGTTCCCCCAAAGCTTTCGTTTTATCCCTTGGTGTTTCGGGGTAGACCTTTTAGGGATGTGTGTCAGACAGTGGAGAAAATTTCATGCATGGGGCATGGGTAGAAAACAGGAGGGAGAGGAGGTGAGTCATTCTGGGAGCAAGCTCCTGCCTGCTTCCTCCTTTGGAGACTTTGATTCAGGGGACTGGCCTGTGCAAGAGACTGCCCAGCTCAGGGATGGCTGGCCACCTGCACAGTTCTTGACAAACTAGTAAAGTATCCAGATATCAGTTGCTTTGGAGCCTTCATTTTTATGTGATGATTCCTACACCCAGTTTAGCTATTTTATAAAGAGGAGCGGGAAAGCCCTGGGATATTTAATGCCCGTGTAAATGGAGAAATGCATTAGACTTGTGTAAGTTACAGCTATAACTGTTATTAGACTCTTTATTTTCTGTAAATCATAAATGTTTGCATTCTTTTGTGTCTCTCTTTTTGTTTTTTCCAGAGCCAAATCTGTGGCATATGGAAATTCCCAGGCTAGGGGTTGAATTGGACCTATAGCCGCCGGCCTTCACCACAGCCACGGCAATGCAGGATCCAAGCCGTGTCTGTGGCTTAAACCGCAGCTCATGGCAACGCTGGATCCTTAACCCACTGAGCAAGGCTAGGGATCGAACCCACCACCTCATGGATACTAGTCGGGTTCATAGCTGTTGAGCCACAACCGGAACTCCTGCAATTTATTTTTTCATGGTTTGTGAAGTCTCATTTCCCCCTCATTTGGACAACATCAACAACTTAAACATTGATCACAGGAAATATGATTGCCTTCATTTCCAGCCATAAGGAATCGCTCTGGTGATTCATGCCATGTTTTGGAGGCTGTGAAGTAGGTTTGCAGTAGATGCTGAGATATTTCTATGGGGAAGTAAGCTGGTTTCTGCCTTGATGATTGTGCTGTTGACATTGGGTTTTGTTCTTTAAGCAGCAAGATGAAGTTGGAGTCAAGTTTTTGTTTTTAGACTGTTTCTAGAACACTTCCCTTTCCCTCATGTTTGTGTTTGAAGGGGGAGACACAGCAGGAGCAACACAGGAGTGGGCCGATGTGGTGGGAAAGGGGAGGCGCCCTGGATCTTGCTGAATCCCTTCACTCTTTCAGTCACCTGCCATCTGCCTCTGTTCCTGAGCCTTTGGGTGGATGTGTTGGACACATTTTATTTTTCCTGATAACTTAGAGCTAGAAGTGTTAGATTCTGAATCCTTAAGACTTCAAGCAAATTATATGGTGTTTCATTTCAGTCAAACTGTATTTATCCTGAATAGCTCTCACCTGTAGCAGAACCACAATTTGCATACCACATGTGGGTATCATGGTCCTGTCATTTGAGTTGATAGGAAATGTATCTTGATTTCAAGTTTGTGCCAATCAGAAATAGACCCTGGATGATGAAATCTGTCATTTGCACCAATGAATAACTATCAGTTAAGTGTTTACTTTTAGAAGTTCATTGTAAATTGAGAACTGACTGCATTTTGTGTACTCTGTCCCTTTGTGCACCAGAATGCAGTAAGTATGAACCGTTTGCAGTGCCGGTCTGTTGCATGCTCCTGTGTTAATAGCTTCTCCAGTTGTGTGAAGTTTGCAGTAAATGGCCATTGATTAACTGTGTGTGGATATGAAATACAGAATTCATACAGGCACTTACAAAAATTGAGGAGAAATTTACTTTAGCTCAAACTTACTCCATAGGGTTGTGTTGCAGTTGTGAAGCTTTGCCTCTGATTTCTAATCTGCTTGTGTGTATTTCGTAGTCCTGTTCTGGAAGCATACCTCAACTGTTCACAGCTACTAATGTGTCCACAGACACCAGTTGCTCCTCCCCTCCCTTCTTCTCCTTAGTTGCCAGTTGAAAATTTAGCATAATTTTGTTTAAATAGCTCCACAGGCACAGATGTATTAAATAACAGAAATAATTTACTCCATGAATTTGTTTCCTAAAAAAACCAAGATCTGTTCATAGAAATCACTAAAACATTATTTTACTTATAAGTTTTAATTCTGGGTCCTAGCACTATATGGGGCTATATTTTACCAAACTAAGAAAGCCAGACTTTCTCATAAAGAAATGGCCTTATACTGATTATAATAGGACATCTATATGGAACTGACTTCAGCTGCTAATCAAAATGATTAAGCTCTGAGGATTGGAGCACGTGGTTTTTAAAACTTTGTATGAAAAAAGAGTACTGGGGAATGACCCTTGTGTCTAAGACTATATTTGTTGAGCATTTTGGCCTTTTAAGTAAGAGCCTTCAGGATTAAAAAAATTTTTTTTATCTTTGACTACATTTAATGTTCAAAGATTATTCAGTGATAATCTGTATGTGTCATTTATTGTTTGGAGTTTAAAATTTCCCCAGATTAATTAGTTCATTAGTGATTAGAACTGGCATGTGGTCAGAAGCTGCATCCTAATCTGTCCTTGTTGCACCAGAGTTGATTTTGAAAGATCACCTTTCAAAAAACTCCCTGACTTGTGCTTTCATCATTTGTGGAGAGATTTGCGAGCAGTTGCTCTGTGTTCACAGGGAGCAGCGAGCTTCAGTTCTGCGGTTACATGTGGACCCTCATAGCCCATTAGGCCAGGACTGGCCACCTCAACCAGAGAAGTCTGGTTTTATCAGTGGTGGGGTCTTATTACCACTCACTCCCACTGCCACCATCTCCTTTCTCCTCAAAGAGAGAGGTGAAAATAACAAGTTTTTGTTACCAGATCTACCTCTTTCTAGATGATGTGGTGTTTTGTAAAGTGTATTCATCTAGCAGATGTGCATTTTGTGCCCTCAATATGTACAACAGTACATTAAGCCCCCTGGATTGTTCAGATAGGATGTAGGTGTGGCTCTTCATAGGCGATAACTCTAATGTGAAGAAGAAACTTCTGAAACTCATTAGAATGATAAATGTGTGAGCCTTCTGAGAGGAGAGAGACTGTCTAGCTAGGAAATGATTTTGAGTCTGTATTTTGCAGGCATTTCATTCATTCATTCATTATCAAATACACTTTGAGTGCTTGCTGGGTACAGGGTGCTGCAGGCATGGGCTTCCATTGGTGAACAAGAGACATATAGTCAGCCCTTGCCCTTAAGGAATGAACAGTCTAGTGAGACAAATGAATAGGAAACTAATCAATCTGTGTGTATGCACATGGATATGCATCTCTACACATAGCGTGATTTTTCAAAAGTGCTGGTATGTATGAATCAGAATGAGGGTTCTGACCCTGGTTTGGGGAGTGGGAAGTAAGGTCAGGAAGACTTTCTTGAGCTCCAGAGTTTTACCTGAACTTGAGTGACAGAGGTTATAGATCTCACTGTTTCTTTGCTGATCCTTCAGGAGTAAATGTATTTCCTTTTTTTTTTTTGTTTTTTGTTTTTTTTAACCACATTGAGCTGCTTATTTGCAACTAAAATTCTTCATTCTCCAAATACTGCATACCCTATGTATCCTTCATCCATTCACTTGACTCGTGAATCATTTCTTGGATGCCTGTGATGTGCCAGCCTCTGGCCAGGAGCTGTGTGCTGGGCCACAGCTAGGTCTGCAAGATGGTGTGTGACATTTGTCGTGGAGTGAGATGTTAGAGGGGCATTGTCGTGGAAGCGCTGATGGCATGCTCTATAAAACTCTCTTCATTTTTCTCCCTATAGGACAACAGCTTTGAGCAGTTCATTATTAATTATTGTAATGAAAAGCTGCAACAAATCTTCATTGAACTGACTCTTAAGGAGGAGCAGGAGGAGTATATACGGGAGGTAATGTTGAAAAAAATTTTTAATGTGCCTTTTTTACTCATGCAAATTCTGGATTCAGGTGACTATACAAACACAACCCTAAAATCAGATTAATCAGAGTTTAAATTTAACCATATTGTCTTTTGAAAATTTATTTGGTATGACATCTAAGATAACTGGGATTTTCTTTGCCACTCTGCTGCTGGTGCCCAGGACTTGCTCAGTGAACATCAGTTGACCGACTTGAGTCTCACTGGATTCCGATGCTTGAAGTAAAATAATACCCTGTTAAGAAAATAGTCTGGGATCAATGGACAGAAAACTGTGAAACATCCATACAAGGGCATAATACTCAGCAATAAGGAATAAACAATGCACACTGTGACGTAAAGGAATCTCAGATCCATTTTATTAAATGAAAGAAGCCAGACTCAAAAGGCTCCATCTGTATGAGTCCCTTCATATGTCATTCTAGAAAAGGCAAAGCTCTAGAGGCAGAGTGATGGAGACACATTAGTCAGTAGTTGGCCAGGCCAGGGTGGGGTAGGGTGTGGGGCGCCAGGGTGGGGACCACCGTGAGCTGTGGGAGGTAGGAGTGTGACTGCTAAGGGCAACAGGAGGGGATTTTGGAGGCTGATCGTGGTGATGGTCACCTGACACTATGCATTTGCCGAAATTTAAGAGAACCATATATCACAAAAGGGAATTATCACTATATATAAATTTGACAATATTTTGACGCTTTGTTCAATCTTGAAAAGTATTGATTTTTCTAATATTTTATAATAAAAGCAGGTAACATATGTTGAGTACTTACTATATACCAGGTGTTATACTAGTGCTATGTATAGATGATCTTGCTTAATGTTGGAAATTAATCAGCAGAAGTAATATCTACAAAGTCCTTTCATCCTTCATTGTCAAACACATACTTGGTTTTCACCCTTTCATGTTTAAAATAGCCATTGCTTTTCTAAGTATATATTTATTTCAGACAAAAAGAAATTTTATTGTACTTATATTGCATTCTGTTTTTTCCTTTTCACTTATTTACCTTAATGTATTGGTAACGTTACCTAGTTTTCTTTATTTTTTCTATATTGTCATTGTAAGTCAAGGACACTGAATCCTCTTTTTTTGTCCTCTCAGTATAGATTTTTCTAATGTGATTATTATCCCCAGTAACTTAGTAAAATAACTCATCTACTCAAAAGCTAAATCGTAAGTTTTTTCATTTTCCATTTAGAAATCATCATGCTATAGAAACATTTTATACTTGAATGGCACCTTTTTTAGTATAAACAACCCAAAAGCCAGATTCATTCTCTTCCTGTCTTCTCATCATAAAGAGACTGCCCAAACTTTGATCTGTAACTTGAAATAATTTATACAGATTGTCTAACACACTTCTAAGAGTATATAGGAAGGTCCCTAGCTTGCCATATGAATTAACTTTCTACCCCTTAGAAGAAAAATAAATGTTTACACTTAATGGACAGAGTGTAAGCAGACACAGAATGATTACATTTGGCCTCCCAAATTTGGCTTAGTAGCTAGTGTTAAAACTAGTGGATAGGTTTTTGTGTCTTTCTTTTGTTGAAAATATTTTGTCTTAGTACTGTTCTGTTTTTACATTTGTAATAGTTAACAGTCCTACAACATGAGATTGACTCTGAAATTAATTTCTTCCTTGTGATTACAAACTAGGAACAGAAAAGTCTAGCCTGATATTCTTGGGATCAAGTTCTGACTTATTTTCTTATAAACACTGTAAATATACACAAAGTAATATTGACCCAAAGGCCTGTTGAGTGGATGGCCCGGGGCCAGCGAAGTGCATGGGAAATTGCCACAGATGGGAGAGTGAGAGAGGAGGCAGTCTCAGCACAGGTCAAGGACGTTTGCTTCAGTCGGATCTTGTCTGTGCCTGGACTGCTGCATTACAAAAGTTTTGGGAACCAGAAGGTGGCATTTGCAGCACTGATTTTAGACAGGAAATTTTCAGACAGGAAGAGGAATATAGGAGTTCCTGTGTGACTCAGAGGCTTAAGGATCCATTGTTGTCCCTGCAGCAGCTTGGGTTGTTACTGTGACTTGGGTTCGATCCCTGGCCCGGAAATTTCTGCATGCCGCAGGCATGAACCGCCCCCTCAAAAAAAAACGGGGTGGTGGTGGATATAGTAGGATGGACAAAGTCTTATGTTCTACATTGTAGTGTTGTGGCATCATGATGTGGAATTTAATTTTGTTCTGTTTTCTTTTTCAGGGCATAGAATGGACTCACATTGAGTACTTCAATAATGCTATCATTTGTGACCTGATAGAAAATGTGAGTATTAGGTGCAGCTTTCTAAAGAATTTCTTTGTAACCTAATTCACTACTTAGGAATGATTTCACTGCCTTCATTGTTAAACTTTAGTATATTTACTATGTCAACATTTTAAGAGAACTACAGAGTTCTGGAAACTTTATTATAACCTTAAGAAATCACATACAGTTCTCGAACACATACCTAGACAGCTGGACATTTTGATGCTTAGCCAGGGGACCCCAGGCTTATCCTGTTGCCATCACAGAGCCTATTCATGATGCTCAGATGCCATGCCCTAAGGTGCACCATTCTTTCTTGTGTCTGGGGAACCCAGGTCCAATCCACAGCTCCTAGAAAAAAAGGTGTTTCCCAAATTAAAATATTCACTTCATTTCTAAAATTCTAGTGACCACTAAACACACTATGCAGTGCTTTTTATTAAAAAGGTAATTGTCGGTGAGGATGTGAGGAAATAGTAACTATTGTGTACTGATGGTTGAATGTAAATTGGTGTAACTACTATAGCAAACAGTAGAGATTCCTTAAAAAATTAAAACTGTAACTGTGGTGTGACTCAGCAATCCCACTCCTGGGTATATATCCAAAAGAAAGAGAGTCAGGGTCTCAAAAAGATCTTCACTCCCATGTTCACTGCAGCTTTATTCACAATAGCCAAGACAGGGAAACCACCTAAGCATCCGTCTACAGATGAATGGATCAAGAAGATATGATGTATATATACAATGGAATATTGTTCAGCTATGAGAAAGAAGGAAATCCTGCCAGTTGTGACAACAAGGATGGACGTTGAGGGTGTTACGTTAAATGAAATAAGTCAAAGATACTGTACGATATCACGTATATATAAAAGCTAAAGAGAACTTAGACACAATAAAATGAATGGTGGTTGCCAGGAGCTGGAAGTGGGGGCGGAGGGGATGTAAGCCAAAGGGTACAAATTTCTAGTTACAAGATGAATAAGTTCTAGGGATCTAATGTCCAGCATGGTGCTTATCGTTAGTACTGTGTTATACACTTGGAAAGTGGTTAAGAGAATAGGTCTTAAATGTTTTCACCATAAAAAAATGATGATTACGTGATGCAATGGAGGTAATTAACAGTGTGGAATTGGGTCAGATCACTATGCTGTACACCTTAAACTTACACAATATTTTATGTCCATTTTATCTCAGCAAAGGAAAAAAAAATTTAAAAGAATTACAACACCAAAAAAACCTATGCCATTCAAGCTAAGATAAAGGAGGATAAAGGGACAGTCTCAGGAGCTGAATTAAGTAGGACTCCAAGACTGGCTGGTGTGGACATAGCACTGCTTCAGGGATATGAAGAATACTGTGTGTGTCATTTGAGACAAATCATAAATCTTATCTTCCTACCATCTTTTTAGCTGACCAGTGTGGGTGTGCGCTGTGTTCCAGCAACAGAATCACAGGCTCTAAATATCCAGCAAATCATCTTCTATTCATCTTTAATAGGACCTTTTGAAAATTATATAATTAGCCAGTATCTTTTCTCTCAGTATTTGACATATTCCTGAAGGCTGCTTCTTTGATTAAATTGAACTTTAAAAACAATATTCTGAAAAATGACTGTTTTTCAATTAGAAAATAAACTTTGAGAGATTTGAACAGTGTTTGGATTGTGAACACTTAATATTCCACCTAAGCAATACTAAAATCCAGAAAAATCGGTGGATTTCCATTAAAATTTTTTCTGGTAAATTTGGTGACCAGTCATTTGCTGTGGGAATTTTAAGTTTTAGAAATGGTGACTAGCACGTTTTACTTCATAAATATGACATTGTACTTAATTATTTCCCTTTAAAAAGGGGCTTACAAAGAAAAAAAGAACAAACCCCAGTGGTGATACACTGTTTAATCTCAGCCAAAAATCCCCTTGCATATATGATTAGAGAAGCTTGTGGTCATGTAGGAGCCTGGGCGCATAAAGGAAATGTTTCCTTCCAGCATTGCCTAACAATAATGTCTATTCTGGGGATGTTATGAACACACTTGATTCCTGAGAGTCCTCACTTCCCCCAGGTTTTGTGTGGAATGAATAAATGCTGGTCAGAGGATGTTGCAGCCTTGTAAGGAGAAGGGGACAGGAACGGGAATTTGGGGGTGGAAGTGGTGGGGCCAAGGGTCCGTGGATTGTTCTCTGGGGAATGGAGACGTGTGGATCAACAGGATCAGTCGGAGCAACTGCAGCGTTTATTCAGCAAAATAGAAGATACCAGATTTTTGATTCAGTGTAGCTGGGCTGAGTGCTCTGGGGATAAACATGATCACAGGGTCTGAATACCCAACCAAAAACCGCACATTCACGTTTAACATCCGCCTCGGAATTTTATATGGAAGAATTTTATGCTAAACAGATAGTCTTGAAACACAGCTTGATTGCATTGATCATTAAAAGCAGCATCCAAAAAAATAAAACAGCATCCCAAATCACATCACTTCCCCCCCCCCAAGAAAAAAACTTTATTGGAAATACAGGAACGATTTGGAAACATCTGAAACCAATTGCTTTCTCAAACTATGACGCAAATAATGACCTTAGAGTGATTTATGACCACGTGTTATAGAGATAGTATTGTCATATTAGTTTCTCACTTTCAGATTTGTTTTTGAATCTTTGAGGTCTTACTTGCCTTTTTCTAAACAACATGGATTTCAGTCATCAGCCAGAGAAGGGCTGAGGTGATTCCTAAGTTCTGCTCTGTGGGGGGAGGAGACCATGCAGAAACCACCCCCCCACCCTCATGCACCTGGGACACTTTGGAAGCGGTCTGATTTCCTTCAGATTTTTTGTCACTTGTTTTAATTCTCTGCTTTTTTGTTGGAACTGAATGGTATTTTTCTTGTGACAAAGTTGATTGTGTTTAATGGTATAATTGGGAATAATTATTCAAACAATACAGTGAGGAAGGAAGGAAACCTTTTTATTTCCTTTCTTCCAGAACACAAATGGAATCCTGGCCATGCTGGATGAGGAGTGCCTGAGGCCCGGCACCGTCACTGACGAGACCTTCTTGGAAAAGCTGAACCAAGTGTGCGCCACCCACCAGCACTTTGAGAGCAGGATGAGCAAGTGCTCCCGGTTCCTCAACGACACGACCCTGCCTCACAGCTGCTTCAGGATCCAGCATTATGCTGGCAAGGTATGGGGATGGCAGTCGTGCCCAGAAGAACCAGGTGCCTCAGGGATGGCATCCTGACCAGCGCCAGCTCTGGGAGGATAAATGGAGCTGCCAGAAGAGAAGGATCAGTGAATGCTCAGTAGGAATAGAATCTGGACCATGTTGAGCAAAATCTTAACTATGAGATGAAAGGAAAGCCAGTGGACTTTAATGAAGTGTTCAAGTGTATGTTAAAAATCAATGTCATTATTTTCAAGCTCTAAGCTCTCCTATAAAAAAGATCTGTTAATGCTAATAAAAGATTTTTCTGTAAAAATGAGAGTCACTAGAGTTTCCTGGTGGCTCAGTGGGTTAAGGATCTGGCATTGTCACTGCTGTGGCTTGGGTTTGATCCCTGATCTGGGAATTTTTACATGCCATGGCTCTGTCCAAGGACAAAACCAAAAAAAAAAAAAAAATTAGGAATCACTAAATACTTACAGTAAGGTTTTAAAAGCACAAACCATTTAACAAAAATAATGAGTTCTTAGATTGAATTTTGATATGATGCTGGAGAAAACATCTACTTTTTAAAAAAGCATCAGTTTGTTTAATATTGGAATAATTAGTTTTACATCATAAACTACATAAAGATAATATTAAAAACAATTTGGACAATATATTAAATTTTAGAGTCCTAAAAGATTTCTGACTTGAATTAGTACCTCCTTTCTTATAAATAAAGTTGCATACATCAAAGGGGGAAAAAAGTCTTGACTATATATGTAGTAGAAATGAAGTATGTAGTATCTAAATTACCTTTAATTTCAAAATGTTGGAATTCGGTATTTCATTTTTTTCATTAGCCCATGTTATTAAAAGATGCTTTTCTGGTCAATTTCTCTGCTGGCTTAGGATCCGTTTGAAAATATGTGTTATCTCTATTTCCTGTCTCCTTTTAAACATACTAGAATTGGCATGTGTAAACTAAAAAATACAAGTAAAACCTCAAAAATATGCTTCGGTACCAAAAAATAAACCCTAAAATCCTTTGGAAATGTTATGATAACATTTCTGGAGTTTATTCTTGAAAATCTTGAAGGGTAATAGAATTTATTTTGAACTCTTCTGTGATTTAGACAGATGGAATTTAAACTTGGAGGCTAATTTGGTATTAGAGTGTGACTAACGTGTTGGGGGTTTTTTTGAGGGAGAAAGAAGAGGCTGTAGGATATTTTTAACAGTTGTTTGATGTTCTGGTGTGCAGTATGTCAGCCCCTAAGTCCTCTCTGCTGCTCGTAGGTGCTGTACCAGGTGGAAGGATTTGTGGATAAGAACAACGACCTTCTCTACCGAGACCTGTCCCAGGCCATGTGGAAGGCCGGCCACACCCTCATCAAGGCTTTGTTCCCCGAGGGGAACCCTGCCAAGATCAACCTGAAAAGGCCTCCTACAGCTGGTTCCCAGTTCAAGGCATCTGTGGCCACTCTGATGAAAAACCTCCAGACCAAGAATCCAAACTACATTAGGTATTTGTGGCACATAAAATCCTTTGACTATTCAATTATGAAGGCATTCTCAAGGAAGATCATTTTTAAGTTTTCTTAAATCTGAGTGTTGCCCAAGCAGAGGATAACTAAAGTACTTACATGTCAAAAAATGTGGCATCTTGGGTTTGCTTAAAAAATACTCCAATTTCCTGTCTGGCTCAGCGGGTTAAGAACCCAACTAATATCCACGAGGATGCAGGTTTGATCCCTGCCCTCACTCGGTGGGTTAAGGATCCGGCGTTGCCAAGAGCTGTGGTGTAGGTCGAAGACTTGGCTCTGATCTGGCGTTGCTGTGGCTGTGGCCGTGGCCTGCAGCTGCAGCTCTGATTTGACCCCTAGACTGTGAACTTCCGTACGGCACAGGCTTGGCCCTAAAGAAAAGAAAAAATACTCCAGTTCCCCTCAAATAAGGAATTTTTAAAAGGTTGGGGGTCGGGGGAAATGTGGTGGGGAGTGGAAATAGATACTTAAAAGAATTGAGTTGTTGGCACATAGGAGTTCTCAGGTTCCTGGACTTGTTTTTGTATTTTAATGGCAAGAAACAAAATGTAAGATTTTTTTTTTTTCTGGTAAGAGTTTTGCCTAAACTGTTTGGACTCATTTGGGGTTCTTGTTATATTAACTTGGAGCATTGAAGCAAGTGGGGCTTCTGTTGCAAGTCTGGTGTCAGGAACTATGTGCCTCTTTCTTCCCCATGAGAGTTATAGGCCAGAAAAAAGTAATGATCTCTGAAACAGTTTAAATTTTTCCCAGTGAATGGAAAGAACTCCTTAAAAAGCATCTGGTCTTTTTTTTTTTTTTTTTCCCCTGCTTCCAGGGCACCTTAGATCTCAAGATTCAGTCAAGACCAACTCTTAACTCTAATCCTCTAACTAGGATTAGAGTTTGTGATGTGTGTATTTGAGGAATTAGGTAGATGAAGGTGTGTGTCTAATGGGTCAGATTTCATGTGGCGCATGCACACCCCCACATATCTTCTACACTTTTAGTTGAAAATTCAGTTATGAGGAAGTTAGAGTGAAGAACATTTTTATGTTTGGCTTGTTAACCACATGTTTATATTCATAACAAATGTAAATAGGTAAAGTCCCCTGGTTTGACTGTAGTCAGGTTAGAACATATGTTAGGTAAATCTCCAAGTTTCAAAAAAATCAACCAAGAAACTTTGTGTGATCAGTTGCTTTGTTCTCAGCTGAATAAACCTTTTTTTTTTTTTTAACCTTTAAAACTCTATTGTATTGAGGTATAATTTGCATGGGGTGATATGTACAGATCCTGGGTGAATGGCTCCATTATATTTTTTCACCACTCTATATACACTTTGGTAACCACGACTCAGGTCAAAACATGGAACATTACATCACCCCAGAAAGTTCTTTTATTCGTCTTCCCTTTTAGTAGCTTTAACGTGTCTCTAAGAAGTCTTAGCTAATAAACTCCAAGGTTGCGAATACATCGTCTTTTAAAATCTTTTTTGAGTCTTTATAGTTTCAGATTCATTTTAAGGGCTGTATTTTTCCATATATGCTTTTGCTTTTTTTGGCACTATATGTTGAAGAGGGGGAAAAAAACTCTGTTTTTCATTTGTTTGCCCTGATGCCTTTATTGAAAATCATTTGAATGTATGTGTAGGAGTCTAGGTCTAACTCACTAGTACGTTCCATTGATTTGTTTGTCCTTAAGCCAGAAAGTAGACATTGTTTTGATAAATACAAAAGGAAAAGCATAAAAAACACCAAGGTCAAACCAGGTAAGATTTAATTGTCCATGTATTATGTGTGTGTGTGAAATTTATTTGACAGTTGTAGCGAGGCGGACATAATCGTAAATGTTTAACGATGTATTCATTAGGACACAGAGATTGCTGCAAAGAGAAATAACAACTTAAAACAAGATTGACGTTTATTTCTCATATAACTTCTAAGTGTATGGCCTCCAGGGCTAACAGACAACTTCTGTGTTGTGGCTCTGTAGTTTCCGGTGTTTTTCTTCTTACCTGTATAGTTCAAGATGGCTCTCCACCATGTCAAGCAGTGGTTAGCAGAAGAGCACAAAGGTAGAACGAGCGACCTCCTTGTACAGACACACGGAAAGTAGCAAACTTTAATTCTGCTCTGGCTAGAATTTTGGTCGCATGGCCATGCTACTTGCAAAGGAAGTTGGGAAATGTAGTCTTTCCTTGGGCAGTAAAGTACCCTGTTGCAAAGGAGGGAAACAGAGGGATTTAAGGAGACGGTGTTTTTAACCTTTTCTTTGAGGTACATAATATACATGCAGTACCATAGAGTATACGAATCTTAATTGTCCAAGTTGTTGAATTTTTACAACAGTATGCCTATGTAGCCCCATCTAGACCAAGATAAAAAAACATTTCCATCATCCCATGTGTTCCTTCCCTGTTGATTTCCACCCTTACCTCTCCCCAGAGGTCACAGCCATACTGAGTTCTCACCAGGCATTCGTTTTTCTAGAACTTCATCTAAATGGAATCATAAAATACGTACTCTTTTATGTCAGACTTCTGTTACTCAACAATATGTCAGAGATATTCATCCATGTCATTGAACGTATTATTCTTTTTTTATTGCTGTGTCTGCAGTGCATTTGAGGTTTTTGTAAATGAGTTGAAACAATTTCAAAGGAAATGACTAGGTTTTCCAAGAATAATAAAGAATTATATTACCATGAAGTAATTATGTAATGATACTTTGTAAAGCACAAATTCCTAAGAGAGTTTAAAACCTAAAATCTGTGTAATCCTTTAGGTGTATCAAACCGAATGATAAAAAAGCAGCACACATCTTCAGCGAGGGTCTAGTGTGTCATCAGATCAGGTACCTGGGTCTTTTGGAGAATGTCCGCGTGAGGAGGGCGGGCTATGCCTTCAGGCAGGCCTATGAACCTTGCCTGGAAAGATACAAAATGCTTTGTAAACAAACATGGCCTCATTGGAAAGGACCAGCAAGGTAAGACATTCATTGATCATGTTTATTAATGACGTTTTAAAGCATACAGATACCGTGGTGTTTTCTTCACGTGCTATTGAGGCAAAACAGAGTTCTTTGAAAAAGTTGGCTATAATATCAGCTTTGGACCCTCTTACATCAGGATGTCATGTTGTGCTATTTCTTACTAATTATAAAGGTCTTGGTTTTCTTTAAGGTCAAAACAGTGCATATCAAATCCACATTTGGAAGGTGTGTGTCCATAGACGTTTAAAAATATGCTGTGGCAAGTTAGGAGGAGGGGAGTTTGTAACTGATGAGTATTGTGTAGAATCATAGGAAGGTAGAGTTAGAAGCATCTTAGATCACTGCTCTCAGCCTTTTTGTTTTGTTTTGTTTTGTTTTTTCCCTGTGGAATTAACCCCAGAGAGTAAGTGGGTGGGCGTAGAGGCTCATTCTTTGCCCAAGTCTGTATCAGTTGAGGACTCGGTATAGGAGCTGATAGGGCTCACGGTGTCAGTGTTATCGTGAGAATAGCCTGATTGGAGAATAGGGCAGAATTTGGGGCCATATGGCTTTCTGCTCATCTGCCCTGAATTGTACTCACAATTGTCTCACACAGAGCACTAAAGACCTATCCCATGGAGACCCATCCCATGGAGCAGCCCTGTGAGCTTTCCACACGCAGAGAGAACTTGTGTGCTGGCAGGGGGGCTGCTGCAGGAGAGAAGTCAGGCCTCGCCTGGGCAGTGTCCTTTCTCCTGCTCTCACCGGTCCCAGAAGTTGCCCCTTTTCTGCAGGCCATAGAAGCTCTCCCGACTATAGGAGGGCCAGCGTGCCTGTTGTATGGAGTTTTCATTTCACCATGCTGGTGTTACCTCCAGTTGTCACTGTACCTGGCCTGTCACTGGAACATCAGCAGGATTAGATATTCACCCTGTATCACAAGACGATAAACTCTAGACATGCGATGTGGTCTCTGCTGCATAGTCAATACTCAGATAGTGTAACGTCTGAGTACTATTTCATTTCCCACTGCTAATTTCCAGGGTATTATGGTCAACATCTACCATAATACACAGAACATATATTCACTCTCTCCTTGGCATCTAGTCCAAAGGTTAGTGGGATGAAGTTTGGCGTTAAAGACTGATGTTAAAACCAGAGTCTAAGGGAGTTTCTGTCGTGGCTCATTGGTTAATGAACCCGACTAGTATCCATGAGGATGCAGGTTTGATCTCTGGCCTTGCTCAGTGGGTTAAGGATCTGGCGTTGCTGTGAGCTGTGGTGTAGGTCACAAAAGTGGCTTGGATCCTGCATTGCTGTTGCTGTGGCTGTGGCGTATGCTGGCAGCTACAGTTCTGATTCAGCCCCTAGCCTTGGGACGTCCATATGCTGTGGGATTGGCCCTAAAAAGACAAAAAAAAAAAAAAACTGGGTCCAGGATGGAGGAGGGGTTAGGGTCAAGTCCTGGCCTTACCCCCACTCGTAAGACCTATGTTCTTTTGCATCCCATCAGCCTGGAATTTGGCACTCTTGGTCACTGCCCACAATCTCAGCAGTAGAGGCAATGTTTAAATTGTTTTCAGGAATTAACTGAGTAGGTTCAAAATAGATCTGAGCTTCCTGGGTACCCTTTTGGCCCTGGTTGGTATGTTATGGGTATATGGGTATATTTGATACAAGTATTGCCTCTTCTAATGAAATAAAAAAATTGCCATATTTTCTGAGAATTCATAGTTCTGAACCTAAAAGGCTTTTTTAGTGTTTACTTGTTTTGGTTTAATTTGTGGGATTCAGTCTGAAAATTCTTTGATGTAAGGATGCTTACTGAAAGAACAGTTATACTTGGAAATGAAGCTTTTTTTTTTAATATTGCTGAGAACCTCATATCATGATTTAGGATAAGATAACCTATTTTTGTAACTCAGAAAATTTATTGTTTTTATTTTTTTTATAGAGCTGGTGTGGAGGTTTTGTTTAATGAATTAGAGATTCCTGTGGAAGAATACTCCTTTGGTAGATCAAAGATATTCATTCGAAACCCAAGAACAGTATGTGATCAAAACCTTAATACTCTCTGCATTTATGTTATAACCATATAGGCAAGTTTTTAAAGGATGTTTAACTTCATAGTATTACCCAAGAAGCTACCAAGAATGCCACAGTCTTGTGTTTTTCTGCGGTGTCCAAGAGGATGGGTTAGCAAAGTATTATGGAAGAAGGTGTATTTTTTATAAAACATAAAAAACTTTGAGCTGATAGATTATACAACATTTAGGAAATCATAAAAAACTGGTATTACCACAGTAAAAACCTTGCTAATTCATGAAAAGTGGAGGTAAATTCAGTCTGTACTTGTAATATCCAAATTCTACAAAATTTTAGGAAAAGATAACCCTACTGCCTAGAAGTATATGAAGGCACCCAAATGAAAACTTTTTTAAAAGTTGCAGTTCCTGTCGTGGCTTAATGTGTTAAGAACCTGAGAAATATCCACGAGGATGCCTTTTCGATTCCTGGACTCTCTCAGTGTGTTAAGGATCTGGCGTTGCCACAAGCTGTGGCATAGGTTGAAGATGCAGCTTGATCTGGCATTGCTATGGCTGTGTGGCCAGCGACTATAGCTCCATTTCGATCCCTAGCCTGGGAACTCACATATGCTGTGGGTATGGCTAAAAAGACAAAAAAATATATATACTTTTTCGAAGTAAAAAAGAACACTTAAAATTCTACTTAGTAAAGAACTCCAGTGAAGTCTTTGTATAACTGAACAGACTGGCCTGAAGTCTAATTAACATTTGTTTATTGGAAATTTGGAGAATTTGGAAGTGTTTAAATTGTTTGAGAGAAGCCTTGCCCAGCACCTCCCTTCCATCAATAATGTAATGTCATCCTCATAGATGGATATGAAAGTAAATCCATAGCTCATTATGATTTGTCATAAATTCAAAAATACTATAAATTGTGTATCTTGGAGTTCTCTAGTGGCTCATCGTGTTAAGGATCTAGCATTGTCACTACAGTGGCTGTGGTATAGGCTTGATCCTTGGCCCAGCAACTTCCCTGTGCCACAGGTGTGGCCAAAAAAAATAAATAAGTAGTAAATAAATTGTATAACTTTCGTGAATTCATCTCATAGTTTTCTCCTGGACTACTATCCCTATTATCTCTAATTAAGCTATTTTTTTCCTCTATGTGGCTCACGCCAACATCACGACATTTTATTTCCTGATAACTTTCATATATGCCATGAGTTTTTGGTGGATTCTTCATAGATCTGTCTGTTGTTTCCCAGTTATTCAAGTTGGAAGACCTTAGGAAGCAGCGTCTCGAGGACTTGGCCACTCTCATTCAGAAGATTTATCGGGGGTGGAAATGTCGCACACACTTCCTGCTAATGAGAAAAAGCCAAATCGTGATCGCCGCCTGGTACAGGAGATACGCGGTGAGAGTCCCAGCATTTTTGATTGGTAGTAACAATGCTTATTAGCAAGTATTTGTCACATACTTAACTATGTGGGTAATTTTTTACATCCTTCATCCTCCCAGTGGCCTGGTGAAATGGATGCTCTTCTGATCCCTTTTTTAAGATGAGAAAACTAAGGCATGGAGTTGTTATGTAACAGCTACCAAGTGGCAGAGATGGGGTTTGAATCCAGGACAACCTCAGAGCTCAAATTTAGTTTATCACACTGTCTTCCACTGATAGAGCTGTACATAGTGGAAAATCTGCGTCTTGAGTTTGTTATCAGATTGAAGCAGAGAATGTCATTTAACCCTCTGAGTATGGTAGGGTCAGTTTTCCAAAATAATTGGCCATTCTCCATTGATTTTAGGAGCACCGAAAGTGGCTTTAATTCCACAAAGCACATTTTAGTAGAATTCTGGGTTTAGAGAAAGGGTTGTATTTCCTTTAGTCCTCAGATATCTGGCCCTTTGGGCAAAGACTCAAAAAGTATATTTACTTGGTTGATATGGAATTTCTTTTTGCAGTTTTTTTCTCACTCAATTATAGATGTTTCATTGGAGGCATAACAGGTTTGAGGGAAACCTGCAGGTTTGCCTCTAGGCTAGCGTGAACTTGGCGTTGTGTTCTCACAAAATGAATTTTAGTGATAAGAGCACTCCTTCCAAATGCATTTTCGTTACATACTTTCTCACTAGAGAGTTGCAAAGTAAATTAAAATTGCAATCAAATCTCTTTTAGGGTATTCCTCCTCTTTTTCAGCGGTAGAGAGGTTTTGCTTTAAGGGAGTATATAATCTGGACATAATTTATGCTGGCCTATTCTCATGTAATACATTTTAACATATAATTTCCAAGTTTTAGGAGTTAACAAGTTATTTAAATGATTAGCCAAAGAAAAACTGCATGATCTTTAAAAGAAAGTCTTTTAAATTGTTTCTTCTAGTTAAAAGAGTATAACCAACAGTACAAGTGTTAAAGTAGGACCCTGTCCAGCCATGATAGATTCCTGTGTTTTCTGCAGAATCCCAGAGGACTTTGTCACCAACCTGGCTGTACAAAGCACTGGTATTTGGCCTTTCTGCAGATCATAGTGCTCTGTTTTCTGTTTGCCAGAGAAAGGGAGGACCAACAAATAGCCAGTCCACTAGGAACCCTTTTTGTTATTTCTTATTTTGAGAACACTAAGAAAAACCAAGTTTAGAAGCATCCTGAATTCATCTGTCTTGAATCCTACAGATAATTCTGAAACCTCTACTCTGCCAAGCTCTGGGGGCTGTGCAGTGAACCAGACAACCTGATTCCTGACCTCACAGAGTTTATGTCTGGTTGAGGGACACTGTGCATTTAAGCAAATAAATAATCAGAACAATGACAGATTGTGGTAAGTGCTAGGAAGGAAATAGAGAACTGAGATCAAGAATAATGGGGAGACGGGACATAACTTTAGATAGACGGTCAAGGAGGACCTTTTGGAAGGGCCACTGCATCAGAAGGATAAGGAGAGACAGGCAAGGGACCAAGAATAGCAAGTGCTGTTTCCACCTTCCCTCCCAATATAAAGCTTTTGCCCTTTTAGATTTTAAAAAGTCATCATATTATGTCATTGAATTGTGATGCTGAGAATTAGAATGAAAACAAATAATAGCCCAAAGTTTAGAGGAAATCTTAATTTTGTTCTAGTGTTATTTCTGTTTCAGAATTTGAGCTACAGGTGTACCTCAGAGACATTGTGGATTTGGTTCCAGATAAAGCAAAAAAGCAAGTAGTGTTTGTGAAGCGAGTCACACAAACCTAGAGTTATTTTTGAGCCACGGAGGAAGTTTAAAAAGAAAGTATTGAGATTCCAAGTGGGTGTCAGAAGTGATGGTCAGATCTTGTATGTAGTTTGCTCCCTACAGCCGAGGAATAATCAGTCACTCTGCAGAATCTTGAGATTTTCCAGCTCCTCATATGACTGATGAGGAAACTGGGGCCCAGAGGAGGTATGGACTTATTCATAGTCTCAGGATTCTCCGTGCCCTTCTCTCTGGCTTCCTCTCTTGTTCTGCTGCTCGTGTGTTGATAATATCACCCTCCACCTCCTCTGAGCTTCCAGAACCGGGCCCAGAGTCCTGGAGGCAATTGTCCCCGTCAGAGGAAGGGAGCCGGGCACCCTGCCAATTTCAGAGGCAAAGAGTCACAGCCTGGCTTCAGTACTTGGTTTGAAAAGCGCTGAAATTTCATCTCAGACGCCCATGCTCCAGTGACTATTCCTCACAGGTAGAGGAAGGGTTCACTTTTCTAGGGCTAGTGTTTCCGCAGCTTCCACTCTGACACCCACAGCCTCCACTCTGACACCTCGGCTCTGGAAGTGAGAGGGGCCCCTGGGCACTGAGCTTGGGGAGCCGACTCCAGAGAATACTCTCAGTGGGTCTTAACCTGCCCACCTGGAAGTAGCCTCTGGTGCATCCGAACCTGCCTGCCATGTTCTCGTCTCTCTGGGGACAGTATTTCTATTTCCCACAGTTGGCTGGTGTCCACCGTGAGTCCTGGAGTGCAGGGATGGGGTCAGGTTCACGTTATGTCCTCACAGTTCTATCAGAGGGCCCTGTGCAGAGTAGAAGCTCAATAAACAAAAGTTTAGTCGCTTGGTAGACATTTCCTTCTTGAGGAGGAGTGAAAGCATCAAACCGAAAGGGAAGTGAGGGTATTAGAGGCTGACCCAGTGAGTAGCATGGTGAGAAATGGCACTAAGAAGAGAGAATGCTCCGAAGCAGATGCAAAACTCAGTGTGTATTCATTCCACATGTGTTATTTGGGTGTCTGTGATGTGTCTGACACAGCACGATACAGGGAGCAGATGTTAATAACAGTGGGTCCTGAGTCACTTAGAAATTGCTTGATTGCATTTACCATCCTTGAAGCAAACGTTGGACTAACTCTGATAATTTTGGATTGTCGGTTATTTTGACTTCTGTACTTACTGGTTCCCAGAAGGAATACGGGTGATCAAGAGGTCGCTGCACTAGGGAGCAACTCTTCTTTCTCAGTGTGTGTATTATGGATACGTAAGGACAGCCGCTAATATTTTCCCCTTTTATCCCACAGCAACAGAAGAGGTATCAACAGATAAAGAGCTCGGCCTTGGTAATTCAGTCTTATATCCGGGGTTGGAAGGTGAGTTTTAAAGAAGTGACCCTTATTTTTGCGGGGTTTTCGTGTTTTTCACAAAGGATGATGTCTTGAGGCTCCCCCTGCAGAGGAGGGCTCCACATCTCCTGCCTGCCCTGTAAACAGTCAGATGGAAAGAATAAATATTATGGGCCAAGCTGGGGCCCTTGACCATGTCTTGGCTGCTTCCTGCTTTCTTTGCAAGAGCTTTGTTCTCTTGAGCAGGAAGTCCTTGAAATAATACTGTACATGGAAATATCCTCTTGCCCACTGTTTGCGAGGGAAGCTGTGGTCCAAATGGCTAATGCCGTCGCCTCCATACGTGTGAGTCCTGCCAGACTTCCACACCCCGAGCCCAGCGCCCTCTGTAACTTCCCTGGGACCATCTCGCAGGCTGCCCTGTAATGGTTGGACGATCCTAAGCTCCAGCTGTCCTAGCTGGATCACAGTGCGCCCACCACCTGGTTCCATCCAGGTCCTGCCAACCAAGGCTTGGTTCAGGGTCAGCAAAGCACAAGCCAGATCTAGCCTACTGCCTGTTTTCATACAACCTGAGAGCACAGAATAGCTTTTATATTTTTAAGGCATTGTTTTTTTTAAAAAAAAGACAAAGAATATTTCATGACATGTAAAAATTACATGAAATACAGAGTTTATATAAATCAAATTTTACTAGTAGTACCCGACCACACTCACTTTTTTCTCTCTTGCCCATGGCTGCTTTAGTGCTGCAAAGACAGAGTTGGTAGTTGTGATAGAGAACATATGACCTGCAAAACCAAAAATACTTCTATCTGCCCTTCTACAGAAAAAGCTTACTGCCCCCTGCTCGGGTCAAAAGTACTTTAGGGCCTGTTCTGAGCACTTTCCTACTGGGTGGTCTTGTGGAGCGGGCTGGATTCAGAGGGTTCTCTGGCCCAGAACCCTTTCTGAGGGTGGAGCCTTGGGCCAGGAATCCTGTCTAGGCCTGTGGGCATCCCCAGGGCTTGGTAGTTGTCCCACAGCAGTTGCCAGATACGGGTCTGAGCACGTAGGGTAAGTGAGACTGCTGCCTGCAGGTTTTTCTTTGACCTCCAACCGGGTCCAAGTGTCCAGTCTAAAAACTTCAGGGCTGTGCTCCTGGCCCCCACACAGACTCCAGCAACTACTGGAAAGAAGCCACTCGTTTTGAACCAGTGAGATAATTTTATTTCAGCAAATTTTTAGTCATCTCTTTTGAATAAAAAGTAGAGCTTCAGTTACATTCTAGACAATAATAATAAAAGTGATCAAGTAGATTTGGGTGGATTCTTGGAGATTCTCCGACCACATTCTGAGAACAGTTCTTTCCACCTGCCAAGCACCAGTTTGCATTGCTGTGGTCAGGTTTTTTCCCATCACATAGCAGGGCACGGGTGGCGGCTGTCTCAGTCTGGGCTGCACTGTCGTGCTTCGTGGTGCGTTCATTTACCGCCTTCTCATGGGCTAATAAGCATCGTCCCCTTTTCCTTTCTTTAATCTGTTGATTTTTCACTTGAGAATGGGGATTGTGACTGTCCCTTAAGGTATTTTTTTTTTCTTTCAAGTCACTGTGGATACAGTTTTTTGTTGGTAATTTTCTGTTCTTCTGGGTCATTCTGTGCTTTAGGCCCGAAAAATCCTGCGGGAACTGAAGCATCAAAAGCGCTGTCAGGAAGCAGCCACCACCATCGCAGCTTATTGGCATGGTACCCAGGTAGGCCGGAGACCCCCAGAAAGGCAGTGGGTCAGGACTAGTGTGTGGAATGACGGACCCTCTCATGCGGGTTTCACTGGCTTAAGCTCCTGAGCACACATTTGCCTCTTGCTCTTTCCAGCGTTTTGGTGTGGGGTGGTGGCACACGCTTTTGCGTTTTTAACTATTTGATGGTGAGCGGTGTCTGTCTTCCTCTTTCTCCATTGGGAATCAGCAGTAACCTTTCTTGCCTTAAACTTCTCTGTGACTCCTTTTCAAATGCATCACAGGCGCGAAGGGAACTGAGCCGGCTGAAGGCGGAGGCTAGGAATAAACATGCTATTGCAGTTATTTGGGCTTACTGGCTTGGATCTAAGGTACTTGAAATGCACATCCCATCACTCCCTTCCTGGACTATGCCGTCATCAGTCCATCTCTCTAGCATCTCAGGGGATGAGGGCCCACACTTAACAGTGGCTCACACCGGTGCATGTCCTAACGGCCAGATATAATGACTCTGGAGATGTTAGTGCCCACAGTGCACATTAGGACACTCAAGCATGTGTAGGCAAAAACGACTCAATGAATTGCTTACTAATGAGGCACTAGCATAGTTGCTCTTTTTTGTTAAACTCTCAAATAACACGCATGTGTTTTGGTTTTTTTTTGGTGTGGGTTTTTGGGGGGCTTTGTTTGTTTTACCCCCTGATAGATCCTGGCAGTTTTCTAGAGGTGTTTTTGTGCGTGGCAGAGGCATGTTGGCAACATCGAGGTTTGGGTTTCAGCTGGTCTTCTGCAACGTGTTGACAATAGAGATGCCTTTAATGCATGCCTTAAAAAAATATTAATCCATGAATGAAATTATGTAAACTCCCTGTAGCAGCTATTGATTATTGCAAGCAAAATGTTTTCTGTGAAAAGAATTATCATCTGTGATTGAACAGAAGGCTGTGTTCCTGCAAAGCTAGCTGTAATTGCCCCCAAAGAATCCCAGGAATTTCAGCATCAGCTGTTTGTTTTCAGAAACAAAGGACTCCTGAAATACTCTCACTAATCCCCAGGCAGAGTCGTGGGCTCTGTGAACATTTCACATACCCCAAGGGACGAGCATTTTAGATGTTTGTGTTGCTTAGAAAACCAAAGGTCATCTCTGCTAAAAATGTGTCTTCTACTTGGAAACTCAAGTACCATTATAGCCCTGTGTTTTTAAGTCTACCTTGTCAACACTGTAAACCCATAGCAAGAAAAATGAGAGAAGTCAACATTTGCCTGCAAAAAAGGTCTTAACTTGCCACACACTAACCAAAGTTGTTCATTTGCCTTTTCCCCTGAAAAATCTGTGTGGAACAATCTAGTTCCTTTTATAAACTGAAGGAAATGTCTTAGCAGAGGCAGAGGGACTCTTAGACAATTATCCCTGGGATTTTTCCACTGAGGGAACATGCCTCCCAGTCCAAGAACTATAATATAATGAAATATTGGTGCCTGTGTGTTCCTGTCTTTGAAAATAGATGAATTTTTAGTGCCTTAGATGAATTTTTCCCTCAGATAAGTTTTTAAACCTATGAGTTGTATCCCTTTTTATATTGCTTCAGTATATTTCACTATTTGGGTCCTTAGCTAATACTGCATTTTGATACATGCTACTTCTGATTTTCCAACTGGAAAGAATTGGGGATTTTGTTTTGTTTTGCTTTGTTTTTGCACTCTAGAGAAGCAACCTTTATTCCTTCCAGTTTTCTAAATGGTTGTTCTCAGATGTTGTCTTTGTATAAGCCCATAGGAACCATCTGAGGAATTCACAAAGTCTAGGGAAATCATTAGGTTCTAAGGCTTTGATGAGGAAGGGAGAGAGTGTGGGGAAGGAAGTGAAGAGGGAGAGAGAACAGGGGAGAAAAAAAGGAAAAGAATGCAAATAAGGGGGTGGGAAATGCTTCCCTTGGGTACCATACAGTTGCCCTCCTCTGGGACAGTCTTTATGCACTGAAAATTCAAGGGACCACACCTGCCTGACACTGATGCTTTGGGTTTAAATGATTGTGCACCGTTTCTCTTTCGTTCTGAAATCCTGATACATAAATTGGCTTTTCTTTTTGGTGGGGTGTCTTTCTCTGGTCATGTGTGCTATCTGCATTGGGCCGTCTCTTTTATTTACCATCTAAAACATTCTAGGCTCGAAGGGAATTGAAACGCTTGAAGGAAGAGGCTAGGCGTAAGCATGCAGTTGCTGTCATTTGGGCTTACTGGCTTGGACTGAAGGTACTTCCTCAACCTCTTCTTTCTGTCCACAGTGAACTCAATGAAGCCCAGCACCTACTAACCCTGACAGAACAATTGATTATGCTTGCTAATGGTCTGCACAGTCTTTTACATTGTCATTTTGCCTAAGTTTTTTCCTTTTGAGAACAAACCTATACACTAATATTTTCTGATTTATTGCAGTGTCTTTCTTTAAATCATAGATTTAAAGTAATAGGGTATTACTTTTTTTTTTTTTTTGTCTTTTTGCCTTTATCTAGAGCTGCACCCGCAGCGTATGGAGGTTCCCAGGCTAGGTGTCTAACAGGAGCTGTAGCCGCCAGCCTTCGCCACAGCCATAGCAACGCGGGATCCGAGCTGCATCTGCAACCTACACCACAGCTCACGGTAATGCCGGATCCTTAACCCACTGGGCAAGGCCAGGGATCGAACCCGCAATCTCATGGTTCTTACTCGGATTCGTTTACCACTGAGCCACAAAGGGAACTCCAATTGGGTATTACTTTAAATAGATATTTTATCCAAGGTACTTTGTTATCTAATGTTACTATTCAATGTTACCTTTATGAGGATGGAGGTTTTTAATTTTTTTTTCTTCCCATTTATGAGACAGAGTTACAGCAGTTGAGCTAAAAGCTGACCCATGTCTGCCATGACCAGCCTGGGGTTATGGGGCTTTTGTTTCCCTTTATCCGTCTGTTCTGCCCCACTGGCAGCTCCTGAGGCAGAGCTTTCTTCAAAGTGCTCATCATTCTAATTGTTCACATGGATACCAAAGGGGTTTGCATCAATAACAGATTAGGACCAGTAGTGGATCATCCAGGTTGAAGAGAACTTTAGATTCAAATGCCTTTTGATTTAGGGCAGGTTTATTTCAAAGCGATACTTAGGACTTATGGTAAGAGATGCATGTAAGTAAATATGACTCTGAACTCTGGAAACCTTGAGAATGGCCTTTAGGTAATACATAGATTTGATCTTCCTAATAATAGTCAATAACCCATCATGTCAGAGCGCCATCCATACTGTCATTTTTGGGATAATTAGGCCCCTTTTGACACTTCCTCTTTGTTATTTTTACTTTAATACTGTAATAATTCTTTTTTTTTCTCAACATTTGAAAAAATTATCCAGGAAACCTTTGATTGTGAATCTGAACAGTGTTAGCAGTATCCGTAAACTCTGCTTTGAAATATCTGCATTTTCCCCTGAAAATTTAGCCTATCAGTTTTTAGTAAATTAACTTTTTGATTATAATGAATATTCATCAAATACTTTTTAAAATAATTAACAAATATGAATTTAAGATGATCTGTTTCAAGAATTCTGAACAAGTTCTTTAATTCCTTTTTTTAAAGTCAAAACTAAGGATTTTCCCATTTTATTCACATTCTAATTTGCATTCTGATTTTCATAAAAGGAAAGAACAAACATCGAGTCGGGGTTTTTACTCGCTGTAATGATTTCTACCAGCAACATCACATTTATCTTCAGTCTTCTGGATTTAACTAATTGCACATGATTTTAAAAGTACTTTCATATTAGAGTGTGTGCTAGCATCCTATAAACCAAATTCAGTTTGTCGGGGTGAGTGCTGTTTTAGTTAAAGTTAACTGGGCTTACTCTAGACATAACTGTCTTTTTTTTTTTCAGTTTCCACAAAACAGGAGTATTTTAATATCTTACTGTTATATCTTGGTCCTTCTTGAGGACCAAGAATGTAATAATTTTGTATTTAAAAAAAAAAAGAATTATGTTGATATGAACAGTAGTTTTGCCCTTTTAAATGATTTGATTGTTGTGGAATTGGTTACAAAGTTCAGTGGACACTTTTAAGGACCCTTAGGACCCATGTGGGGCCAGCATGTTGTCACCAGGCCTTTTCTGTATGTAGCTATATTTCAGGAAAAAGGGCCTGTCCAGTGAGTATCAAAAAGCATGTCACCTTGAGCTTGGTGACAGTGACAGTCAAGTGAATATAGGACTTCTAAGGATATGTTTTCATGAAACCTCACTTGAACGTCTCTGCTTTCGTACGCTATTATTTCCGGAGCCAAGGAATAGGTACCGTTTTCCTTCTCATGCCTTCTAACCTTGTAAGTTTGAGATTTGAAATCATTACGAAAAATTCCATGGCTGAAAGAGAGGTGATAATCAGAAACATTAGACCGTGAATTGAGGAACAGCTGTCTACGTGGTGTGTGGGAGAATTTTTAAACCTTAATGGTCCACATGGGTAGAGAATGGGTCGCGCAGAGGAAGCAGGTGAGCCACGTGGATGAGGGAAGGTGGGCGAGGAATGGGGGCCTCCAGCGATTTGGAGCATGCACCTCTCTTCCAAAGGCAGCGATGGCTGCTCTGGTCCTAGAGTCCTTGCCATGTGGGAACAGGGCTCACGGTGGCTAGACCTTAGAAACTGTATGAGGAAACTTGCAGTCTGAATTCCTGTGTGACATTCTTAATTTAAATGTGCATATAAAACATCTTTCGACAAACTGAATGTAGTTAATGGGTTGCTAGTTTACAACCCCTTGTGTAGAAATGTTTTGAACGTGTGCAGTTAAACCCAGAAAGCTGAAGACATAAGAAAAACATACATAATGTCTGAATTATTTAAATAAGCTAATGTTTTGCCGAATTCCAACTTGTCCATTTATAGCGGGATGATAAACATTTTCAGTATTTTCCCCTCTTCCCAGATTTAATTGTCACTCATTCATTTAGCAAACACCTCGGTTATTTTATTTTTTAGACATTAGTATACAAAATAATTACAGCAATGTAGGAAGGAAGAAATTATAAACTAAAGCTATAATACAGTTTCTTAAGTACTTTGATAGCGTAGTATAAAGTTTGGTGGGAGTAAGGGTGAGAGAAAAATTAATGCAATTAAATGGGAGATAATGGTCATTCAAAAGCTTCCTTTTAAATTCTTATTTTTCGTCACATTCACTTTTCAGTATGCAATACTAAAGTTCTATCTTCATATGCAAGGAAACTGCCATTTATTTCTTTAGGCGTTTTTTTTGTTTGTTTTTTTCCTTTTAAGAACAATTTGAAGTGAAAATTACCTTATCTAATTTGTCCTGAAATGTATTTTTGATTTGTGATGGATTTGAAGCTATTCCTATGAAGTGTTTCTCTTCAGATTATCAGACTCTTCAAAAACTAGTTAAGAGGATTTAAAACATCAAAACATTCTAGTATTATCTTGCATCTCTTAATACTTCTCTGACTTAAAAGCCACTGTTTCAGTATGCTTCAGTTATTTTATTATATCCAGAATAGCACTTATAAATTTACTTGTTCCATCTATTTTCATTTTTAATAGAGGTATATCATCTTTATGGCTATCTGCTGACCACATGGTAACCTCTGTATTCTGATGCTTATTTTTAAAGGTACGCAGGGAGTACAGGAAATTCTTCAGAGCCAATGCTGGAAAGAAAATTTATGAATTTACGCTTCAGAGAATTGTAAGTTTACACTTTATATACGGCTAATTAGCATGATTGGATTAAGTACTTAGTGGCACCAGCTCAGTAATATGGTGACTTATTTGGTGAGAATTAAATCATAACTTTAGCCCTGAGAGCCTGTGACCCTTTTTTATCATCTCTCCACAGATTCAGGTAGAATTGTGTCAGAAAGAGGCCCATACCTGATTAACAAAATATTCTTTGACAGAGAGACCATACTTTGGGGACAGTGAACCCAAGAAAGCTGGGTGTCTTAGTTCAGGCTGCTGTAACGGAAATGCCATAGACGGTGTGGCTAAACCATAAACAGTTATTTCTCACAGTACTGGAGGCCAGGCAGCCCAGGATGAGGATGCCTGCATGGTCTAGTCTTCAGGAGGGCCTTTTCCTGGTCTTCGTATTTCAAAGAGAAAGAGTAGCAAACTCTTTCCTGTCTCTTCTTATAATCCCGTCTTGGGAGCTCTGCCCGCATGATCTCATCTCAATCTAATTACCTCCCCAAGTTCTCATCTCCCAGTACTATCCCATTGAGGGTTAGGGTTTCAGCATAGGAATTTGAGGGGAATACCACAATCTTGCCCTGTTCAATTGCCCTCTGCTGCTGCGAAGCTGGGTTGGCAAACAAGTTAGTGGGTGCAGGGGCGAAGGAGAACGAGGTTATGTCTCTTTCCCGGGATGGATTCTAAAGATCCCCCCGCCACCCCCCCCAACTTTCAGAGAAGCATATGTAATGGTGAAGAGTGCAAACTGTGCAGCCAGCTTGCTCCACCACTCTCAGATTTGTGTGTCTCCTTTTGTCATCTTTTAATTGGCGATGTTAATAATGCTAAACTCAGGATTGTGAGGGTTAAGATGAAGTGACACTAGGACTTCTTTTGTGGTGCAGCAGTTTAAGGATCCGCGGTTGTGGTGGGGGTTCAGTCCCTGGCCCTGGAGCTTCCACATAACCATGGTTGCAACCAAAAAAAACCAAAGATGAAGTAACGCTATAAACTCTTACAGTGCCTGGCCCATGTTAAGTACTCAAGAGCAGGGCTGTCTAAAAGAACTTTCTGGGTAGTTCCCGTTGTGACTCAGCAGAAACGAATCTGACTAGTATCCATATCCTTAACCCACTGAGCGGGACACAGGTTTGATCCCGCTCAGTGGGTTAAGGATATGGCATTGTGAGCTGTGGTGGAGGTCATAGACGCAGGTCAGATCCCGCGTTGCTATATCTGTGGCGTAGGCCGGCAGCCGTAGCTCCCATTCAGCCCCTAGCCTGGGAACTTCCATGTGCTTCAGGTACAGCCCTACAAAGACAAATAATAATAAATAAAATAACTTTCTGCACTGACAAAAACGTTCTATATCTTTGCAGCTCATCAGGGCAGCCACTAGCCACGTGCCTGTTGAGTATTTGAAATATAGCTAATGTGACTGACCAACTGGATGTTTAATTTTTTTTTAATTACTTAAAATTTAAATATAAATAGCTGCTTGTGGCTAGTGACTATCTGTTAAACATACCAGCTCTCTAGTGTTGACTGGTATTAGTGTTAATATTAAAATTAGTATCAGTGTTAGTATTCTTCTTTTCTCTTAACCATTTGGTAGAACTCAGATTTCTCCAACCAGGGTTAAGAGTGGAATAGAGATTTGGCTAAAGAGTTACAAAGCTTTATGGACTAGAACTTAGTGGTTTATGTAAAACTGTTTTTTCTGGTGTTTTTACTGATTTGGTATTTTCTATCAAACTCAACACAGATGCAAAAATACTTTTTGGAAATGAAAAATAAGATGCCTTCCTTATCGCCGATAGACAAGAATTGGCCATCAAGACCTTATCTATTCTTGGATTCTACTCACAAGGAGCTAAAAAGGATTTTCCACTTGTGGAGGGTAAAAAAAAATGTCTTTTTCAGAGACTTCTTATCACGTATTTTAAGTGTTTGAAAAGTGTTACGTAAAAGTAGAATTTTACGACATTCTTCCCCTGGCCTCAGGGAGAATTTTAGTTGAGTACTTTGGTGTTTTTGAAGCCAGCACCGTGCTTGGCTTTCTGTGAGAAATCCTAGAGCACCAGGTGCTTCTGTGGCATCTCCTCTCCTCCGTGATTGGAAAGGAAAGCAAAGCGCAAGGCTGCGTTTTCGTTCCCTTCCAGATTCCAGTTGCTGTCAAGGAGTTCAGCTTCTTGTTTTTGTTTTCATCTTTATTTGAAGAAATACTACCGGAGGTAGAAATAATAAAATTTAAACATCTTCATCTGAGTAGTAAATTCCCACTGATTGTATGAGTTTACTTTCTACGTAGACGTGCATGGACACACATGAGAACACATTTTCATGGTCAAGGGGAAACAAAAAAATCTCTGAAGACCCCCAAAAGACATTAAAGAGATTAAAATTTCCTTCTACCTGAGTTAAAGAGAAACTGAAAAATCTGTTCGATTCAGCCTTATATTTTGGCTCACTTTATTTTATACGAGAGCATGACATGTAATTTAGGAGGTACCCAGCATGGAATACATGGGGTACTTATACAGAGGCTGACTTTATTTCAGTAACTTAGTTGATATATAGAATGCTAAATATATATGATTCAGATAGAATGAAATCATTCTGTGGAAGGGCTTGTATTTAGTAAGTGAATGTTTGATGGATCTGTCTTCTGGGAAGCTCTTTCCTGCCCAGTACCGTGGGCTGGTCTTAGCTGAGTCACTTACGTGTAGAGATGTGATCAGTGGTCGGTGTAGTGATTGGTACCAGCAAAACATATGCAACTGGGTTCTGAGTTGTGCCCCCTAACAGCGAGGCAGTTTGGCAAGATTCACTAGCACCTCAATGCTCATCTCCCCCCGTTGAGTCTGACGTAGACACTATTTTCAGAAATAATGATGAGGAGCTGTTAATACTGGGCTTCTGCTCTGCCTCTGCTCTCCCCCGGCTCCTGAATCTTACCCTTGCCTCCCTTGGATTGGGGGGTGGAGAATGACAGGGATAAGTTTATTCCTGAAAAGGTGGGCAGCAGTGCTAACATCCCTTTATATGACTTTGTGGGGGAAAGGGGTTCTCAACCACCCCTGAACTGAATTTCTTAGAGAATTCACCTAAGAACCTGGTCCTACCCCTCCTGCCATCCCCTGTCTCCTTTCATTGCAGCCTCAGAATTAGGGTGACAGATTGCTCAGGTCCCACGTCACATCTACATTATAAGATGGTTTTGGGGGATTCAGAGCAGTGCTTTTCAAACCGTAGGCCATAGCATATTTGTGGGTCATGAAATCAATTTATTAGATTGCTACCAGCATCTTAAAATGAAATAGAGTAGAACAGACAATAACGGAATACACATCATGTAGAAAGGATAAGTATTGTTTTCTGAAGCTTTTGTGTCAGTTGCCTCTATGTGTGCATGTAAAGATATGCACATGGTGATGTACCATGTTTTTCTTACTGTAAGTCTCTGAAAGAGTGTGATAGTACAGGACTAAGGATGTCCAGGGGCTGAAGTCATCGTGGGAGGAAACCATCCTCCCAGGAGGGCCCAGGCCAGCGAGGCCCTTGTGTGTTTGGAAGAAGCATCACAAGTTCTGCAACACAAACAATAGTTTTTATGATATTTGCCAAGACCAACCTTTTCAAAACTCAGGAAGGAAAAATGCTCCTGGCCTTTTAAATGAATATTTCACACACATCTACTCATTCTTACTGCTGTTAAATTGGCTTAGCATATTTAAGGATGAGTAATGAGTTATTTGTATAAGTGATAGCTTTTTTTTTCCTTTTCTTCCTTTTATATCTCACAGTGTAAAAAATACAGGGACCAGTTCACAGACCAACAGAAACTGATTTACGAAGAGAAACTAGAAGCCAGTGAACTCTTCAAAGACAAGAAGGCTCTATACCCATCTAGGTATGTTGGCTTTGCTTTACCCATAAAAGTCAGTATTTTAAAAGTTTCTCAAATATACTGGTAGATTGTTTTCTAGTGGGATTTGATTTTAGTAATATACAGATTTTTAATTTCATGAATTATTTTATGATCAGCTGGATATGAACAACACATTTGAGCAAGGACTTCCATAGCGTACTTAGAGAAACAAGGTCACATTTGTTGGTTTTACTCCATTGGCATTAGCCCGAACACTTCCTAAATAATTAGAAGTTAATCATTTCAAATAAAAATTGTCTGGGCTATTACGATAAATTTATATTGTAAATTCCCACTAGTTTTCCAGTTTTCAGAAACTGGCTGGTTTCTGTTGGCAGTCTATGTCACGCCATTACAGTCTTCCTCCTTTAGTAGGGCTGGGTCAGAATCTCATTTGTAAGAGAAAAGAAATGAATAAGCCAGACTGTCACTTTCAGAGTTTTGCCTCAGCACTGGCCCGTGGTGGCCTTTGGCCAGCCAACTCATGGGCATTACTTCACCAGCCTCTGCAGCAAGTTCATTTCCTTCACTTGGTAGACACCAAGTACTCAATAAAAGAAGGAATGCCAGTCGCAGGTTCGCCTTGAAGTTCTGGGTAAAAACTCCTTATCGGAGTACTCTCACGTTTCCCAAGTTCATCATTTCCTCCCTGCATTTCATCTAGTGTTTATTTAAAAAGTAGATTGTACAGTTTCAAGCCAAATAACAGCTTTTCCCTTCCCACCAAAAATGGCCTAGAAATAAAAATGCATCACATGCTAAGTATATTCACATGTATTACATGTGGTGTGTGTATATTCTGTGTCTACACACATTTGAAAGCTCTTCCTTTTAAAGGGTTAGATGAATGTACGTTGCCAAACTGCTTTGCTTTAGCTATTTTAAATGACTCGGCTTCCTTGGTCAGCTCCTTTGGCTGCTGGAGGGGGTATACGCTCCCCTCACTCAAACACTAAATGCAGTGTTGTCCAAAATCCCTGCTATCCAAAGCCTATTCAAATGGGAAAATTGTCTATATGCTCTCCACCACTGACTTCATTCATTCATCTTTTTCTTTATATATCTTTAAATTGTAGAGTGACCTTCTTAATTGACATTCCCTGTGGGTGACTCTTTAGGAACTAGAAGGAGGGGAAAAAAGGCATTTTTAAAGAAACAAATTCAAGGCTATTAGCACTTTGTATTATTAAAAACATGTTTGAATATGAACAACAACCCAAAAATCTTAAGGTCAAACCAAGTCTGCTTGGGGTAGTTTTATTAGTTTTTGGGTTAGTGGGGGCGTGCTCCCCCTTCAGCATTGAGAAAGATTGGAACCCTTTACTCTCCTAACACTGTTGGCAGCCCTTAGGGGCACCAGCCTTTCTGTCCTGGAACCGTGGAACACTGACCACCTACATGGATTTTCTTCCCTATCCTCCACCCACAACACAAGGATTAAAAGTTGTGTTTGCAAATTACTAGAACTTTATAACTGAAAATGAAGGCGAGGTTTTTGCTTGGCCTCTTGGGAGAAGCCTCCCTGAGCGTCACCCCGTAAGTCCTTAGGGAAATCGGCATCTCGGTGCTGTGTGCACAGTTGTGCCTCTTGCAGAGAGTTTGTTTGGAAGAAAACTGCTCTGATTCTGAATGTTCACCTTGGCCACTTCTGTCCATTAGGGGCGTATCCTAAAAGGAGAGACCTGATTCCTTTTTCATATTTTTACCTACTTAGAGCCTGAGCTCCATGGTAATATTAAGTGCTTTCTAGTTTCCTTCTCCTGTGGTTGCTCTGGATCTGTTCTTCCCAGGAAGGCCTATTGCTTTTCTTACTCCTTGTGAGAAAATGAAATTTTTCTTTGGAGCAGGTCATGATAATGACTTGTGCTCTTTTTACCAGTGCTACATATTGTTTAAAGGCATTAATGAAACCTGTGTAGGCAGCTCTACCTTTATATTAACAGATTAGAAGGAACTGCCTCTTTTTTTCCCCGTGCAATGATGAACATGGGTCTTGGCTGACCTTTTGAGTGGCTTCTGTCTTGGTTGTTCGCTGTAGTAAGATTTTATCCAAGTCCTACCAACCAAATGTCATGATCACATAAAAAATATATTTGAAATATGTTTATAGTTCTATCGCCACCTTTATTTAGGAAGTATTTAGAATAGGTGCAAGTATAATGTATGAAATTTATAAAATAACTGTTTATGAAGTTGTCCCTCTTTAGAATCAGCTGACCTGTTGTTACCTTTTCCATACTACTTCCTTCCTTTTTTTTTGTCTTTTTAGGTCCACACTCACAGCATATGGAAGTTCCCAAGCCAGGGGTCGAATCAGACCTGCAGCTGCCAGCCTACAACCACAGTCAAAACAACACCAGATCTGAGCCACATCTGCAGCCTACACCACAGCTCATGGCAAATGCTGGGTCCTTACTTAATCCACTGAGCAAGACCAGGGATTGAACCTGTATCCTCATGAATACTAGTCAGGTTCCTTATGTTGAGCCACAATGGTAACTCCCTGAAACCTTTTCTAATATGAGGGAATTTTTCCCTTTAGTGTTGGGCAACCATTCCAAGGGCCTTACCTGGAAATCAGTAAGAATCCCAAGTATAAGAAACTCAAGGATGCCATTGAAGAAAAGATTATCATTGCTGAAGTTGTGAACAAAATTAACCGTGCTAATGGGAAGGTAAGAATACTAACCCTGAAACTGTACGAAATGTTTATCAGTTGGGACAGTTTTCTGAATATTACAATTTGTTTTTTTTTTTTCTCTTTCTCTCTTCTTGGGAACTTTCTTCTTCTTCTTTTTTTTTTTTTTTTTTTTTTTTTTTTTTTTTTTTTTTTTTCGCTTTTTAGGGCCACGCCCGTGGCATATGGAGGTTCGCAGGCTAGGGGTCTAACAGAAACTGTAGCTGCCGGCCTTTGCCACAGACACAGCAACGCAGGATCCGAGCCACGTCTGCAACCTATACCACAGCTCACGGCAACACCGGATCCTTAACCCACTGAGCAAGGCCAGGGATCGAACCCGCAACCTCATGGTTCCTAGTTGGATTCGTTAACCACTGAGCCACGACAGGAACTCCTGAATATTACAAATTGCATTTCATATGTTCCGCAGAACCATTGTGAAGGGAGCTATTTTCTCTTTAAGCTCGGATGGAATTTTGCTTGTCCTCTGAAATTTTTGTGAATTAAAATAGATTATCTGTATTCGTTAGTGTGTTCTAGGTAGATAGGTATGCACGCTGAAAAATATTAGAATAAAAAGTGAATCTACAAATTCTCTACAAATAACTAAGGCTTTAAATGCATGGACCATTTTGTGGTATTTTTGATCATTGGTTTTACATCCTTTTTTGCTTTCGTTTTCTTGTAGAGTACAAACCGGATTTTCCTCTTAACAAATAATAATCTTCTTCTTGCTGATCAAAAGTCTGGACAGATCAAGTCAGAGGTTCCCCTGGTGGATGTAACCAAAGTGTCAATGAGCTCACAGAATGATGGCTTCTTTGCCATCCACCTCAAAGAGGTAAAACTTCAACTTTTTATTTGACTAATAAATTTCTGTGTTAGTCTCTCAGACACTGATGTAAAATTTTGTACATCTGAATAATTCTTTTATTTAAAGTTTGTATATCCTTCTTACTGATACTGTACATTTGGGCTGTATTCACTCTCTACTTAAAATGGCAGGCTTTTTTCAGTAGTTGAATAAGATTAATGACCTTTTTTTCTTTCTTTTTTCCTTTTTTTTTTTGGGGGTCTGTTAGGGCCACACCTGCAGCATATGGAGGTTCCTAGGCTAGAGGTCCAATAGGAGCTGCAGCCGCTGGCCTATGCCAAAGCCACAGCGACAGGGAATCTGAGCCGTATCTGCGACCTACACCACAGCTCATGGCAACGCCAGATCCTTAGCCGACTGAGCAAGGCCAGGAATCAAACCTGCGTCTGCATGGATGCTGAGCCACTATGGGAACTCCAAGATAATGACTTTTATTGACTTTTTCACTTTAGTTCTAATTTCAGAGTAGCTCTTGTTTACACCCATCATGATGTGCATTATTTTGAGACTAATACGTAGAAATATCAAGACATTTTAAATTATGCTTCATTCATTTTTTCTATATACTGAATTGATATATGTCTTCTTATTCATTTTGTGCTTCTTTTTGTCTATATATTTATTTTTAATGAAATTTTAAAGTATAGTTTATTTATAGTGTTCTGCCAATTTCTGCTGTACAGCATAGTGACCCAGTCGTTCGTGTGTGTGTGTGTGTATTTATACATTCTTTTTCTCATACTCTTCCATCATGTTCTATTTCAGGAGATTGGGCATAGTTCCCTATGCTGTATAGTAGGCCCTCATTGCTTATCCATTCTAAATATAATATTTGCATCTACTAACCCCAAACTCCCAGTCCATCCCACTGCCCCTCTACCTCCTTGGCAGCCACAAGCCTGTTCTCTATGTCTGTGAGTTTCTTTCTGTTTTTTAGATAGGTTTATTTGTGCCATATTTTAGATTCCATGTATAAGTGATATCATATGGTATTTGTCTTTCTCTTTCTGACTTACTTCACTTGGTATGATAATCTCTAGTTGCATCCATGTTGCTGCAAATGCCATTATTTCATTCCTTTTTATGGTTGAGGAGTATTCCATTGTGTATGTATACCATATCTTCTCAATCCATTCATCTGTCAGTGGACATTTAGGTTGTTTCCATGTCTTGGCTATTGTGAATAGTGCTGCAGTGAACATAGGGCTTCGAGAATCTTTTTGAATTAGAGTCTTGTCCAGATAGATGCTCAGGGGTAGGATTGCTAGATTATATGGTACTTCTATGTTCAATTTTCTGAGGAACCTCCATAGTGTTTGTTTTCCATAGTGGTTGTACCAATTTACATTCTCATCATCAGTGAAGGAGAGTTCCCTTTTCTCCACACCCTCTCCAGCATTTATTTGTAGACTTATTGATGATGCTCATTCTAACTGGTGGTACCTCATTGTAGTTTTGATTTGCATTTCTCTAATTTTTAGTGATGTTGAGCATCTTTTCATGTGCCTGTTGGCCATTTGGGGATTTTTAATTAAAGAAAACAACTGCAATAAAACAATTGCCTAATAATTTTGACCTAAAAATTTTTTAATGTCAGCTTAACCAGGACCTCCTATTTTGAATGGAGTGGTTAAGAGTGTAGGCCCCAGGGTTGATGTCGCTAACTTTACGATGACCCTGGCCAAGACATTTAACTTGAATATGTCTACCATTTCTTCCCTTACAATGGGGAGAATAATAGTACCTACTTCCTATGTTGCTATCAAGATTGAATGAAACAGACTCACAGACTTTGAAAAATGTAGGTTACCAAAGGGCACAGGTCAGGGGAGGGGATGGACTGGGGTTTTGGGATTGGCATGTGCACACTGAAGAATAGGTAATGATTGGCCAACAGGGACCTGCTGTATAGCACAGGGAATCTACCCAATATTCTGTGATAAGCTATGTGGGAAAAGAATCTGAAAGAGAATGGACATGTACATGTATAACTGCATCACTTTGTTGTATACAGAAATTGTCATGACATTATAAATCAACGACACTTCAATAAAACTTTAAAAAATGAAAAAAAGGATTAAATGAAACATAATACAGTGTTCTTAGCACACTGCCGGCCACCCAACAAACAGTCACTAAATGAAAATAGTAGTCATATATAGGGAAATAGTAACCATCTAATACAAAGTAAACTGTCTAAATTTAGGAAAATCCCAGAAACTTAGTTCAGCCTGTTTTCCCCATTCTGGATTTTAACCTAAGGGGAGCGCATCAGCTCTGAAGACAGTGATCCTGAGCCTCAGTTACATATTACAGTATGCTGGTGCCAGGCCATTTCTCCAGTCCAACCAAATAGTCTCTCGGAAGGGGGCACAAGCATCCTATTTTTGCAGGCTCTGCAGATGTGTCCCTTGTGCAGCTAAGGTCGAGAGCCAGTGCCCTAGGATATTTGTTGGAAGTGTTGTTGTGGTGGTTCTTCCTTTTTTTAACCAAATCACAGAGGAGTTTTTAAAGCAGCCCTTTCAGAATGAATTATAGGTTGGGTCAGTGCTTCTCAACCTGAGTGAGCAAACAGATTACCCAGGGGTCTTGTTGTGGATTCATATGCAGCAGGCCTGCGGTCAGGCCAGAGCATCTGCTTTTCTAACAAGCTCCCAGGTGATGCTGATGGTGCTTCTGGTCCATCGACCAGCTTCGGGTGGCAAGGGGTTAGGTAACCTCACTAAAGTGCTCTGAGCAAGTTGGCAGAAATACTGCTTTTGTCATTATTGTTTATTCGGGAAACTAGATTCCAGTTGCTCATATTTTAAAGACACTGTAAATCGTAAATGTGTTTTCAGCCAAACCTGTAAGCATATACCTCCCTAACTGTCTTTACTTCTGCTAGCCTGACTCTTGGTTTCTCCTTTCAGGGCTCTGAAGCGGCGAGTAAAGGAGACTTTCTCTTCAGCAGTGATCACCTGATTGAAATGGCCACCAAGCTCTACCGGACGACTCTCAGCCAAACCAAACAGAAGCTCAATATTGAAATTTCCGATGAGTATGTTCCCAAAATGTTTGAATATGCCTTTTCCCTTTCAGCCTTATTATTTTAGCTGAGTGATGTGAGCTCACTTATTTTTACAACTCCTACTTATTAAGGACCGCGTATGTGTCTGGCATGTGTTCTAGATCATGGGTGCCAGCGAGTGATGTTGACCAAGTCTCCCACCTTCACGTACCTGACACATCCTAGTGGAGGAGACAAATACGCACCCATGAACTAGTAAACAGGTGACATGGCTTCGGTTAGTGACAAGTGCTTCTGGAGAAAAGAAAGCAGGTTAAAGGTCAGACGGTGTTATTTTTGATGGAGAGACCAGGGAGGCCTCCTTGATGTAGTGACGTTTGAGTCAAAACTGGGATCAAGGGAGATGCCTGCTGGGAAGGGCAGCAGGTGCAAAGGCCCTGACACAGGAGTGGATGTTGTGATGGAGTGAAACAGTGGGAAAGGACCTGGGGAGGGAGGCAGAGGGACCCTGCTGTGTAGAGTTTGGTAATCGAGGTAAGGAGTTGAGATTTTACTGAGGGATGATGGAAAGCCATCCTAGGTGTGTGTGGCGTGATCTGATTTATGATTCTCAAAGATTACCTTGGCTGCAGTGTAGAGAATAACTGTAGGGAGGCAAGAGTGAAAGCCAAAGGAAATAGGAACTTCTCTGAGTTGTCACCAGCAAAGACACTGAGGCTTAGGCTGGGGTTTGAGTGGGATGCAGTGAGAAGTATCAGATTCTGAATGTAATTTGAAGGCAAACAAGAGGACTTCTTAACAGATTGGGTGTTAGGTTGGGGCCTGAGCCTAAATGGTACCATTTACTGCAGTAGTTGACACAAAGGAAAGAGGAGGTTTGGGGGTGGCTGGGGCAGGGTGGAATCAAATGCGTTGTTTTGGATGTGTTATGTTTGAGATATTTTCACATATAAATTGGAGTTATAGAATAAGCAATGCGTGTTAACAAGGGTTCTCTAATGACAAGACTGCTATTAATGTGAAATTTGCTTTTTTTGCTTTATGTTCAGGCTCTAATAATAGACATTATTTGCATGCAAGTGGGAACATCCCTCCATTTATTTAATCTATCGATATGAGGTCATTTGAATGAATATGAATTACTGCGTGGATTGGTACTTAATTACTTTTCAGCAGATTATTTACTATCTACGTATACACTTCCTTGCATGTAGAGTAAAAATTTGCATCACCGTATTACTCAGGAAGTTGTTTTGTTTTCTAAGTAAGATTTTGCCACCCTATTCTATTTCAGCTCTTTCTAAACGCCTCTCTAAACTAAATTCATACTCACTCCTGTCCATTTGTAAGCCAAACTAACTCTCCTCAATGTGTTAGGATTTACAGAACCTTAGCTGGGAAGGTTTAGATTTGGTGTTTAAATGGTGGGGGATATTGGCCTTTATGTATACTCTATATTGGAAATTGCAATTTAGACAAAATAACTTTCCTTATTCTTGGTCCTTCCTCATAAAACAAGGAGTATTAGGAAAAAAGATCATGGCTGGTTGGGTTCCAGTCAATGAAGTTTTTAACCTTTAGGGCTGTAAGATCTTTAAACTCCCTTGAGTTAAAATTTTTTATAAGTTGGGAATCTTGGCTTCTGTTTCGATGGGACTGGTAATTCCCACTCATTGTGGAAAGATTCTGTGTGTTCCGGATGCAGAGGCTCCTTGCCATGTGAATGGAGCAGACTCACAGTTGGTCTGCTCCATTAAGAAGGCCATCTTTACCGAGGAAACCACGTCAATATCCAGGCCACGAAGGATTGCTGCTTTTAAGCATTTCCTGAACTAGTGCTCTGAGGACAGTGCCTTGGCAGGATGTTAGCAGTGATGTGCTGGGAAGAAAGTATGCCGGGGCGGAAATGTCCAGGGGCTCTTCTCTGCAGACTTCCCAGACCCTCTGCAGTCCTGTTGCACATTAGGACCCTCCTGAGGGGATCTGGCAGGTGTATGTGTGCTGCAGCAACCACAGAACCTGCCTTGTGGTGGAAAGGTTGCAATGTGCTAAATGCGTGCAGTCAGTAAACACGCTTGTCTGAGTGAAGACTGAGTGCGGGGCCACGTGAGGAAAGCAAAGATTTAGTAGCATTAGAAACCAGTCCAGAACACTGTTCTGTCTCCTAGTCCTGATTATTGGTTGGTCTTATAAAACTAAGATAGCTGATGGAACCATGCAATAGCACCGTGGTCCCTTCGCAGGCAGCACAGAAGCTACGTGGCAGAGCAAAGCTCCCAGGTAGCCTGTTTCATAACCGCTGGGAGCTCTGAAGCACAGATTATACTCTTTTTTGGAGAGCATTTTATTTTTATTTATTTATTTGCTTTGTTTTTTTGTTTGTTTTAAGGGCACCCTGGGGGCATGTGGAAGTTCCCAGGCTAGGGGTCGAATTGGAGCTACAGCTGCCGGCCTACGCCACAGCCACAGCAATAAAGGATCCGAGCCACATATGCAGCCTACACCACAGCTCACTGCAACACTGGATCCTTAACCCACTGAGCAAAGCCAGGGGTCGAACCCGCATCTTCATGGATACTAGTCAGATTCCTTTCCTCTGAGCCACAGTGGGAACTCCCGAGAGCATTTTATTTAAGCAAAATGTTGCCAAGTCATGGGCAGGGGTGCCTGTGATGCATTTTTGCCAACTGGACAGACTGGTGTTGTAACCAGCATGCAGTTCGTGACCAAGACCTTTGTCAGTGCATCCTTTTCAGAAGTCAGAGTAGTTATTCTAGCAAACCCAGTCTCCATAATCACTTCAGATTAGCAGGACATCAGTTTATAGGAGGAAAGTCAAAGGCCTGTTTCCTCCTTAGAGCGTTTTTAAGCTGCACATGTAGGAGTGAGAATTGAATTTGTTCACTCAGTTGCCTTGTATTTTTAATCCCCAGTCTTTATGCCCTCAAAGTATTCATCCTATAAATAGACTGAATTTTAAGAATAACCTTAGTCTATAGTATTTGTAAAAATGAACCTGTAATATTGAAAGCTAAAGTGAAATTTTCTGTTAAATATTTTAAATATATGTTATATATGTACATGTATACACACATACATGTTAGACATATCATTTAAGTTGCACAGTTTTTTTCTGAATATTTTAAACCCAAGCAACTAATACATGTTTCTTTGCTGAGAAGTTTTAATGGTACTGGTGCTGTGAAATCCTGATTGATTGTTGGGGGATGATTCTCTGATTCTCTTTGTCCTTACTGTGGGCCAAGCTTCAGTTTTCTCTTCTATGAAATGGAGATAAAGAGTTCCCATTGTGGGAAGTTCCCATTGTGGCTTACCAGTAACAAACTCGACTAGTATCTGTGAGGACGTGGGTTTGATCCCTAGCCTCATTCAGTGGGTTAAGGATCCGGTGTTGCCATGAGCTGTGGTGTAGATTGCAGGGATGGCTCGGATCTGGTGTTACTGTGGCTGTGGTATAGGCCGGCAGCTTCAGGTCTGATTCTAACCCTAGTCTGGCAACTTCCATATGCTGCAAGTGCGGCCCTAAAAAGCCAAAAAAGAAGAAATGAAAGAAAGAAAGATAAATAATACTTACTTAATAGGATTGTTGAGTTAATGTGTGTAACTTACTAAGAACAGTGTGATGCATGGTAAATACTCAATAAATTTTAGTTTTTATTATTTCTAGAGTAAATCGCAGACAGCATTTGCCGACACAGAGACAGCAAGTGTATGCTAAAGCTATTGGGAAAAGAACTCCCTATATCTTTATTATACTAGAAGTGGTCTTTAAAAATTAAAATGTAAAAGTGTTTGATTTTTTTGTATGTACTTATGTTAAAATTGAAAGCCTTTTTCCCCCCTTGAGGCACATAGATATAAGTATACATGCTGGAGAGAGAGATCTCTCGGGCAAATTTGGAACTAGAGTTCCTTTTTTCAGTGTTTTCAGGTCAAAATGAAACAGCCTATTTAAAAGCTCAGAAGTACCACCGATGAGCACAAACTTCTGTGTCATGTTTCACTCCAGTGGATAATGTTTGCTAAACATGGGTCTTTAGACTCTGAAACTGAGACTAATATGTAGAGAGCAGAGCTGTTGTTGTGGATGCCTGTGAGCAGGTGATTTTTAGATTGACTCAGTCATATGCCATTAACTCAGAACACAGTTCCCTGAGAAATGTACTGAAAACATAGTAACATTTTACTGATTCTGATCGTGGAGGGAAAAGAGCCTTAAGCTGGGGCAGCCTGGGTTCCTACCAGCCACGCTGCTCTCATGCCTCCCTGGTGATGCATTCATGGGATGTCACAGCACCCAGCCCAGGGGGAAGCCAGTCATATGTTTGCTGCAGGAAGGCATATGACAAATAATCTTGTGGACAAGCACTTGACTGGTGATGGTCTGTGAAAGGAAAGATTTAAACTAGAAGATGGTTTTCCACAGTGTACCACACATACCGCTGGTAGAAGAGGTGGCTTGATGTCTACACTGTTAGATTTTTAATTTTTATAGTTTTTTTATATGTATGTATATGTTTAAATGGATATTAAAAATATAACAGGCAGGTCAAACTCATGATTTCATTATTTTTATTCCATAGGTCATAGGTATTTTTGAAATACTTTATTTAGGCTAGAAATAACTGTTAGCATAGTGTGTAGATATGAAAAAAAAAGTATAGGAAGTATATAAATATCTAGTGCTTGGAAACCATAGCCTGGAGTGTCTCTGGACGCCTTTTCTGAAATTCTGTCTTTCATTTTCTCAGTTTGTTGGTAATTTAACATTTGTGCTATGCAGAAATGGAGAAAGATAGGAAAATAGCATGTTGTTCTTTTCCATTTGGAACGTGGAAATAATTATTCATAGCCCTTCTCACCATGAGGGCGTATGATGAGCTAATAAACTTGAGATGGAGTTCCTGTCGTGGCTCAGTGGTTAACAAACTCAACTAGCATCCATGAGGATGCGGGATTGATCCCTGGCCTCACTCAGTGGGTTAAGGATCTGGCGTTGCCGTGAGCTGTGGTATAGGTCGCAGACACGGCTTGGATCCCGCGTTGCTGTGGCTGTGGAGTAGGCCGGCAGCTACAGCTCCGATTAGACCCCTAGCCTGGGAACCCCCATATGCCCCAGGTGTGGCCCTAAAAAGATAAAAGACAAAAAATAAATAAAGAAATAAAAAACTTGAGTTTACTTAGGGCTAAGTGATGGCCGCTGGAGGCAAAATGCAATGTAATGCCTGATGATATAATCCTGATCTAGAAGGGCTGATGGAAAGGGGAACACTCACCAAGGTAAATATCCATTAAAAAACAAAAGCTAACATTAGTGTAATCATCAGCTGTTTCGTGTGTACTTCAATTTGTCTTATTCTTTCCTTCTAGGTTCCTGGTGCAGTTCAGACAGGACAAAGTATGTGTGAAGTTTATTCAGGGCAACCAGAAAAATGGGAGTGTCCCAACGTGCAAGCGAAAAAACAATCGTCTCCTTGAAGTTGCTGTTCCTTAACTGGCGCCTCCTCTCTGCTTCCATGGACTTGTTTCTTTGTAATAGTGCAATTTGATTTTGTTTTGTTGGGGGTTCCATTTTATGTTGGGGAATTGCCGAAGGCTAATACTGTTAGAGTCCCTTGGCAAAATAAAAAGATTTGACTAATCAGTTTTTATTATTGGAATAGTTTTAACCCTTAAAGTATACATTCTGTCCTGGGACAGGATTGTAGAAGCTAAAAGTATCTATGCCATGTCATGTGTGTTCTTTGTTTTAGTCATCATGTTAGGTTTGTGTGCCCTAAAGCGACATGTTACTCATAAATCATTAATACATCTAGGTATAGCGGACGGTCTTAAAAGATAGTGCATTCATTCATCAACTATTTATTAAATCCCCACTGTGTGCTAAGCACTGCAGTAGGTGATAGGAAAACTCATTAGGGATCTTGTTTTTTGTTCTAAGGTCATTGCATTCTGACTGGTTTAGGGCTTAGCCAGGGCTAAGCGAGTTTGAAAATGTTGAGAACAAAACAGTACCTGTTGGTGATGGACGACGTTGTTAGGAACCCTGTAGTGTGATCTTTAACAATATATACTTCAAGAAGGGCTGGTCCTAGGAAGTAGAAATATATGACTGGGTAAAATGCCTCTACATGTGGTTTCTATTTGGAAAGAGAAAACTGACATTTGAGTAGAACTTTTAATTTGTTCAGATCTCTTGTAATTGCTTTTAACAGTAGAAAACAGAGTCAGTCTTATTTTAGAAAAAGTGACAGCAGTAGTCCAGTAAGATTATATTTTCCTGTTTTTAATAAACATCATTTATGATCCTAGATATGCTAATATCTGCAAAGTGTTATTTCCAGCCAAATTTGAGGAACTATTTTAAACAGCTAATACAGTGAAGGGCTGCAAGCCTTTCAGATGGTGGCAAGCATCCTGTATGATGTGCAATAAACATCCAAGATCTTTTCTGAAAGTTTTATTTATAATTACATTTTGTATGAGAGAGTTGATTAGTACAGGGTGCATATTTTAGTCAAGGATCAAAATGGTTTATGTTAATTTGTAGAACCTTCTTTTTTTTCTCCAAATTTACAATAAGGATTCATTTAGAAAACTACATTTGAAACTTTGGAATCAAATTGTTTATTTGGGAAGATAATGTATATACATTGGTGTGTTAAATAATAAAACTGTTCTAATTTGGTGCCATTTCCTGGATCACAACTGTATTTTTGTATTTCAAGCTATTTTCATATGTTGTGTGTCAGTGTATTGTTGCACAGAAAGGCTTTACAATCCAAACGTTATATGTTCTCTTGTAATTGAATTTCATTTATCTTTTATAAACCAGAAACATTCATTGAAAGTACTTTCTGGGGATTTTCTTTTAATTTTTGTATTTTAAAAAAATTGCTTCCATAAAGAAATTCTCAGAGGCTTTTGTGTTTATTGGCTCAGGTAGAGGATGTAATTACTTGCTTTCAGTCTTTCCCAAACTGTATCTAAAGTGGTAGACTGATTCCTGAAATAGGTGAGCAGAAATTTGGAACTGAGAGGTGTTTTTTTTTTAATGTTTTTTAAGAATTTGTAATGCATTCACATTGTTCAACATACAAATAAGTGTAAAGGGATATATAAGACAAATTCTCCATCCCATCTGTTACCCATCTGCCCAGTTCCTGTGCCTCCCCCGAAAATTAATCATTATTTTCCGTTGGTTTTACATTACTTGATGTACATGCTTACAAGAGAAAATTAAAAATTGAGGTTCTTATCTTCCTCCTGCTTTATTAGTCCCAAGCTGATACATTTTGGACATTGTTCTTTACCTGTTACACTCTTCTTTCTTTGCATCCATATAGTCTTCCATTGTATGGATGTACCATGACGTATTTATCCAGTTCCCTATTGATCATCACTGGGTTGTTTCCTAAGTGGAAGTTCAAGTCCAGGATGGAGAGGACCAGTACTCCGTAAATCTGCTTATTAAATTCTCCCAAATACTGTATTTGCAGATTATTCATTATGGTTAACAGCAACAGCAGCTAGCAACAATATGTTTTCCAAAGGCTTTTTTTACATTCTTTTTAAGTATTCTTTTCCATCATGGTCTATCCCAGGAAATTGGGTATAGTTCCCTGTACTATACAGTAAAACCGTGTTATCTGTCCTTTCTAAATGTAATAGTTTGCATCTACTAACCCCAAACCCCCAGTCTATCCTTCTCCCTCCCCTCTTTCCACTGACAACCACAAGTCTGTTCTGTGTGTCAGTGAGTCTGTCTCTGTTTATTTCCGAGAGAGAGAAACCATTTCATCTCAAACTTGGAAGTAGGTATTCTTCAAAGATTTAAAAACATATCTCTAAGATAGTTTTAAATGAGAATTTTTTGCATGTACAGCCATCAATTATAATTTGGTCAGTAATTTCTGACCATGAAATTCATTTTAGGTAGGTTGTGAATTTACTTGGTAGAAAATGTTTTTTGAACTTTAGCAAGAAAGCCTTTTGTACCAGGGTAAAATTTGTCTCCATAGGGTTTCCTAAACCAAGCTAGCCATCCTTGAGCAATATAGTTGGAATTAGTGCCTTGAATGTGCATAGTGATGCCTCCTTTCTTTTCCATAGGGAGCAGGCTAGTGATCAAGGAACGTGTACCTGCTGAGACCAATTCTTTAGAGATTGTCAGCCTAGAAACAGAGTATTAAACCCTGGCTCTCAACCCTGAGTTAGAGTTGACTGCCCCTAGGAGGACCCTAAACCATGTTCTTGTTGAAGGCCCTTCACGTACACCACTGGGGAAAGCAGGGGTACCTTGATCACACTGGAAAAGAGGGAGCCACCACACTCCTGCTGACTCTCTGTAGAGCAGAGTTTCCCGAAACATCCCCAAGCCAACATGGGTCAGAAATAACAAGGAAAGTTTATTTAAAACAACAAAGCAAAAAACTATGCAGATTCCTGGGCTTACACCCCTTCCCAACTGAGTCAGAATAGGCACTTTAATGAACATTTCCAGGTAATCAGGCACATTAAAGAGAACACAGGCAAGAAATGAAGAGCATCTCTAGTTACACACAGCTGTTTGTCTGAACAGGTCCTCCAGGAGGTGGTTCCAGTGCACACCCAGATGGGTCAGGGCTGCCTCAGAGCCTCCCTGGGCTGCACACACCACACGGTGTTGCTGGCCAGACCTGCCAGTGCTACCCACCCATCCCCCGTGCCTGATTATGTTACTAATCGGCTTCAGCATTGCCCTCTTACAACAAGCAAGCAGCCACTACTTCTGTATCTTTGAATTTCTGTCACTGTCCGGCAATGGAGAATTAAAGCTTTGTTGGTGCTCCAGATTTCTTGTGTACCCTAGTGGCACAGCCCTAACTTGTTCCCAATCACCACTTATTTGCCCAGCCCCTAGAGCAATTTGGATATTGTGCTAGAAAAATGTAATCAGGTAAGAGGACCAAACATCAGACCATGGTAGTTGCCAAGTTTGTGGTGTGGTTGATGCAGCTACCCTTGACTTTGACATTTGTATATCTCGGTTCAAGAAAGTTACTGTCTAAAAGACTGGTACAGTTTTGTATTTCACACTCTTGGAATAATAACTTGGACCCAGTACTCAAATAGACCTTCTGCTGTAGTTTGCAT
>PVHT020000143.1:2765628-2798049 GCA_004024745.2 Catagonus wagneri
TTTTTTGGTTCAGTTTTCAGATATAATTGACGTTTAGTTTTAGATGTACCACATGAGGATTTTATCAGTCTGTCTATCCAGTGAAATGATTATCACAGTATGTTAACATTCATCACCTCTCATATTTAATTTTTTTCTTGCGATGTGAACTTTTAAGAGTACTCTCTTAGGTTATTTCTCTTATTCTCATCCCAACTTTACTTTTTTTTTTTAAAGTATACTCAATTCATTAGCTTAATAACAATCTAGGCAAAAATCCCTTGTAATTCTTTAAATTTGACAAAGTGATTCTAAAATCCATTTGGAAAAACAACCGAAGATATTTATAGAAAAGAAGAGTTACAAAGTGGCACTCAGTCTCTAAGATATTAAGGAAAAATATGGTTTATTCAGAGTGTTTTGATGTTTGAGAATGGACAGGATTATGAAACAGATAAGCAACTAATATTTGATATCTCATATCTACCCACATTTGTTTATTTTTTAATCTAATTTTTTTATATTGGAATAAAGCTGACTTACAATGTTGTGTTTCAGGTGTATAGCAAAGTGAATCATATATATATATATACACATTCTTCATTAGATTTTTTTTTTTTTTTTTTTGGTTTTTAGGGCCACACCAGTGGTGGCATATGGAGTTTCCCAGGCTTGGGGTCCGATAGGAGCTACAGCTGCCAGCCTTCACCACAGCCACATCAGATCTGAGCCACGTCTGCGACCTACACCACAGCTTCATGGCAACGCCGGATCCTTAACCCACTGAGCAAGGCCAGGGATTGAACCTGTAACCTCATGGTTCCTGGTCGGATTCGTTTCCACTGTGCCATGACGGGAACTCCTAGATTCTTATCCCTATAGATTATTACAGAATATTGAGTAGAGCTCCTGGTGCTATACAGTAGGTCCTTGTTGGTTATCTATTTTATATATAGTAGTATATGTATATTAATCCGAAGCTCCTAATTTATGCCTCACGGCCTTTCCCCGTTGGTGACCATAAGTTTGTTATAAATATATTTGCCTATGATTTCTTTTAGATGCTTTATTTTTTTTTTTTTATCTTTCACATTTAGCTCTTTACTGGAATTTATTTTTATTTATTTTTTTTTGTTTGTGTCTGAATGGTATAACATAGAGTCAAGATTCATTTTTCTTCCTCATGGGTACCCAGTGGACCTGGGGTCTCTTATTGAAAAAGCCTTCCTCTTCCCGCTGCACTCTTTGATTATCTTCTATTACATTGATTATATATCTTTGTGTTAATACTAAACTGAGTTAATACAACTTTGTGACATGTTGGCAGAGGCATTTGGAAGTGAAACTCATAACTCTTAGAGGTCCTACTCTCTTGTGATAGGAGAGGGTAAAGCATTAAAACTAACAAATACCCATTTTCAGGTATTTGGAGTAGTGATAGTTCATTGGCGTTCTAAAAACATGAACATAAAATTAAACCTTTTCTTTAGCTGCAGGTTTGGGCATGGCCGTTCCTGATGGAATCATGTAGGGAAAGTATTCAAGGTTTCCTTGAAGTAAATTAACGTCTAATTCTCTGTGATATTCTGGTTTTCCATTAACTCGGTGGTTCCTATCCATGTTTCTAATCATCCCCATTTACAAGTTTCCATAAAGTCTTCATTAAATTATCATATCTAAGTGCCTGTGAATATTTTATTTCATTTTTAGGTAAGACCACCTTTTCTCTCTCCAATTCAGTGGTGGATAATGAGGGACCTCTAAGGGTTTTTCTGGTTCTTTAATGATCTTTTATAGTATTTTTACAGTCTTTCACAATGGTGTGTCTTGTGCAATGATAATAGTTTGTAGATGAGTACAGGCGGTGCTACGAGTGGTGTCCACATCTCTGGCTTCTCCAGTATTCTCATGCTTTTTTTTAATTAAAAAATCATTTTTCTAAATTGCTTCCTAGTAATCACCAGTCCATTCTCTTGTGTGTAGTACTGAGCTAGTTTAATTCAGAATTGCCTTCTCTAAAATAATGGCTGCAAACTCAGCTTTCCTGAAGTCAAGATTTTAATTGTCAGGAGCAGTGAAAGTGTATGCATCTTTTTTTTTCTTTTTTCCATGAGGGGCAAATTGTAAGCAAAGGAAAACATGTTTAATATTGATTTTATATGCAACAATGATAATCAGTTTCGCAGAAAAGTACACACATCTCTAAATCAGTTAAGTTCGTATGGGGAGTTCCGGTCGTGGCGCAGCAGAAATGAATCTGACTGGGAACCATGAGGTTGTGGGTTCGATCCCTGGCCTTGCTTGGTGGGTTAAGGATCTGGCGTTTCTGTGAGCCGTGCTGTAGGTCACAGACGCGGCTTGGATCCTGCGTTGCTGTGGCTGTGGCATAGGCCAACACCTGTAGCTCTAATTGGACCCCTAGCCTGGGAACCTCCATATGTGCAGATGCAGCCCTAAAAAACAAACAAACAAAAAAAAGAAAGAAAATGAAAAAGTTTGTATGGGTCTCGGCTCATACACAGTAGGGAGAGGTGGAGTTGTCAGCCATTGCAATCAACACAAATTAAGATAGAAATCCAGGAAATGTCAGTAGTTGGAATCTAGTCTTTCTGGTCATCTTGGAAGCTGTTGGTAACAGCTGTCTTTACTTCCTTGCACTAGTTGGATTTGGACCTGACAAAGAGATGGGATCTGGTAACATCAAATGAAAAGCAGTTGGAAGCTGTTGCTAGTATAAAAAGGGAAGGAAATCCACCCACTAATTTGTTCCTTCCACTAGAAAAAAAAAACACAGATGAAGATGCCATGTGGTGTCTTGAATGACCCCCAAACCACACCAGACACTCAAAGTTGGTTTGAAACAATTTATTTCACAGGCGTGGCTTGATACATACAGATACAGACATACCATTCATATCTCTTCTGAGGTCACCATTTCTGATGGGCACTTGTGGCTAATTAGGAAAATTGGTACAGGTCTGCTCTACTCATCCTGGATTGCTCAGAAGTCAGCGTTAGTCACATGGTTGCCACTTACCTCCCAAACAAACTCATCTTTGAATACTTTGGGGCAACCACTTCAGGATTTCGTTATACAGTCGACCCTTGACCAAAACAAGTTTGAACTGCGCAGGCCCACTTACATACAGATTTTGTAATAGTAAGTTCTACAGTACAACACGATCCACCATTGACTGAATCCCTGGGTGCTAAACCAGAGATAAGGAGGAACCATGTATATGGGGAGCCAATGATAAGTTATATGTGGATTTTTGATTATATGGAGGGTTGGTACCCCTAACCTCAACATTGTTCAAGGCTCAGTTATATTTTCTCCTGAGACATGGTACATTCTAATAATGAGAACTGCTTTATGTTGAGTGTAAAGGTTTAAATTCTTCCACTTTTACTGTTGAGTTCAATTTTGATGTGATCAAGTCACTTATTTTTCAATAACTGCATCACCATTTGTTCTTTTCATGAAGCTAGTGAAATGCTTTTAAAGCAGACTCATATCCCTGAACAGGCCATTTTGCTTTATCTTAGACATCACCTCAGCATGTCTGGCCAAATGTTTATCATTAGACAAAACGCCAGTTGATTGCTTGGCAGAAACCCGACACTACTATTCAAATGAAGGTACACTGAGATTGTCTCATGGGTTACCATCTTGATTTAGAATGTGAATGCTGAGGGCTGAAGTGTTAGTGAAGAGAAAGCACCTTCAATCCTTACCCAAAAACCGAATCTCTGCTTTATACAGTGGAGTTTCAAGAGTAGAAGTGAAGCAATATTAAGAGATACAAGTTCATTGGTAAAGTAAAGTTTGCATGCTTTTAATCATGGAACAACTCGACACATTTGCAAAATGGAATTACATGTGTTGCAGTCATTATCATAGTCAACAAAGAGAATGTCATGTGGACTCATAGCCCCTTTGCAAAAATTCCATAGTTTTGAGAATTGTCAATCTGCTTCTTCCAGTTCCTTTACATCACAGTTAAGAAACATCAGGGCCCAGAGAGATGCAGTAATTGGTCCAAGTTTTATGGTCTCTGGCAGAACTAGATAGCAATTTATGTCTCCTAGTTTTTCCACTCCCCACCACGGGCTCCCTTAGTTGATTTGTAAAGGATACTCAACTTCCTGAATTTTCATCTATGAATTTACAGTGGTAGATATTAATAGAAGATGCCACAATACAAAAAACATGCAAGAAAGATGGAACCCCAGAATAGGAGCCCAGACTATCCATGCCTGATGCACAGTAGTTGTTCAGTAGGTAGAGCAGATGGAAGTACAACTTGTTCTCCATATTGAACCCTCTATCCTCCACCCTCACCCTGAGTGTCCTAGTTCCCTTAAATGTAAAGGTTTCACTGTTCTTGTTCAGTGAATTGTATGAATTGTATTCATTCAACAGTTGAATGTTCAAACCTGCTTTTCCCAAAGATATTTATTTATAATAATTCAATTCCCACCTCTGTCCACTTTCCCCACCACCAATAACTTTGTATCATAACTTTGTGAGACTAACTTCCATACCTGTGGACCATCCCTCTGGCTGGAAGTGGGCACAAGTGGATGGATTGTTCTCATTTCTCAGGCAAATGTTTCAGAAAGAAATTTTCTCTCTTGTGATTTTAAGGAAGGTAACATTTATAGGAACAATTAGTCCTTCCTGGTCTTCATTCATTCTTTCTGCTATTATAGGAGCGATCGCTAAGCTAATTAAGATGGTGTGTATTCCAAAACCAAATTTTATCTTTAATATAGTAAGTATAAGCTATCCTGCAGCATAAACACCCACTTCAGAAATATATCGGTATCTTTGACACATCCATAAAATTGTTATGTGAGTCCTACTCAACTCCCTTTTTATAGAGGAGCTGCTAGAGCTGTCCAGGCAGGAGTGCTTGGTGTCAGGCAGAGTTGGGCGTTAATTCAGAGGACCCTTTCCTGGATTCAGGGCTCTTTCAGACAAGTCCAGAGGAGGCTCTTCTGATTTCCCCTAAAGGGAAGAGGAGAGAACAGATAGCTTCAGCTGTCTGAGAAGACATAGGACATTCAGGTACTTTATCTCTTAAAGGAAAATGTTCTTTCAAGTTTATTCGACAGTAACCATGTGTAAAGTAATAGTATTAAGTCTGTATGAGACTTGGCACTGCATTTTTTTTTTTTTTTTTTAGAACAGTGGCCGCTTGCATCACACCATTTATTTAATAGGAAGGATCAGAGAAACAGATTGAGTTACATGAGGCTGCAGTAAGCCAAGGCCTGCTACCTCTGATAAACAAAGTAATGATGGGTGTTTGTACAGATTTCACTGCTTAGAGCTGGAGGCCCTGACATCTTTTATCTTTTAGGAAAAGCCTTTTAGAGCAGATCTGTAGCTCCTAGAGTGCATCAGCTCCATTAGATCTTAATCCTGATTTACAAACACACAAACACAGAAGCCCAGGGCTTCTGTTGCACACATGGGCTCATGTTTATTTTTTAAGGATAAACCTTTACTAATGCTCACTTTGCACTGTCATTTTCCTTGCTTATCTGTCTTTCTAATCCCTCCATCTCTCAGCCGCCTCAGGTCAAGGGCAGCACAGGGGCAAATTATTGGCATTGGAGTTTGGCCCTGAAAATATCTGAGGAGGGTTGTTCACAGTTTTCTTTTAACAAATCAGTAACTCACAATTAATACTTTTGGGGAGCACCCCTTGTGGCTCATCAGGTTACAGACTTGACTAGTATCTGTGAGGATGCAGGTTCGATCCCTGGTCTCACTCAGTGGGTTAAGGATCCGTCCTTGCCATGAGCTGTGGTGTAGGTCGCAGATGCAGCTCGGCTCTGGCATTGCTGCGGCCGTGGCGAAGGCTGGCAGCTGCAGCTCCCATTCGATCCCTAGCCCGGGAACTTCCATATGCCACGCAGAGCTCCTGTATTAAGAACTACACCGTAATTTCTACCTTGGTTCCATTCTGAAGCAGCTCCGCAGAAATCTACCGTCTTCAACGTGACAACAGCATTATGTGCTCACTTTAAAAGCAGAGGTTTGACACACCCTCCATTTCTTTGCCTGCGAACAGTACTTATCCTGGCCCCCAAGGCCCTGCACGTAGTCAGCAACCCTCTGAAAACGCAGTCCCAGGGCCACATGCACTGCTCTTCAATGCCACAGCCTGGCGCTTCTCCACTTCTGAAGGAGCTGTCATATTTGAAGCCACTTCCAGTTAGAGAAAAATCAAAAACTAAAACTAGTTATCCGAAAGAAAATTTAAAAGGAAAATGATGAGAGAAAACTTAGAAAAATGCCAAACTTTTCATAATACGCCTAAGAAAGGACGTATTTGTATTATCCCACTGGGGATAGATTTTGTTGTTGAGAATATTCTGCATAGTTCTTTCCTTCCTTCCTTCCTTTCAAGAAGTAAGTTATTTTCCTATTGCCTCTCTCATTTTCTAGGCCCCCACATAAAATAATTTTGTTACAAACTAACACAACATTGTAAATCAACTATACTTCAATAAAATTTTAAAAATAATAATTCTGTTACAGAAAAGAACTAGGATAATATGATCAGATATGCTTTCTATAAGCAAAAATGGCTCCAGCTTTGAAAGTATTTTTTCAACCACTGAAGTATGGAGTAAGAGGACAGTGGTTTCAGCATCTTAAGCGTATCTGTCAGCACTTGGTGTGAATGGCAGCGAAGAGAGACAGCCTGGCGCACTGAGCGCCAGTGGCTCTTGAATCTGCACAGCTGGTGCTTTGGACCATAAAGTAAAATAATTGCATCTGCAGAGTTTAATTTGTTTCATTTTAAGTTTGGTGGGGAATCACTTACTACTGTTCCCTTTGAAAACCTTAGGGCTCAGATGCTCAGAAGCTAACTGTATAGATTCTCCCTCCTTCTATTTCTGGCACTTATTCAACATGGGAAGACTTATTTGCATTTAAATTTTAGATATGGGGCCTCTCTTGACTTAACACTCAAAAGATTTCCATGTGCTCGTGACTGACAGATGGCTGTTTAAAACATCAAACGTTATGCTATTTCTTGAAACAGTATGATTCCATCTCTCTTGTGGCTAAATTGTTTTCCAAAATAAAAGGTGAATCCTTCAGAATACTTTACTCTGAAGATGGCCAGTGTGGGTGCATGCATATGCACATGAGTATACATCCAAAACAAAAAAATACCTCACTGTCCACTTGCTTTTTTGAACTTTAACCTCATCTTGCAAACAGGCAGATCTCCTTATCTGTGATCAGGAAGTACTGGAGATTTTTGGTAACTGTTTTGCAACACAATCCTGCATCTTTCTGCCTCCTTTGAAAACAGCATGTCCTGTCCCTCAAAGAGCATAAGGCTTGGGCTAACATTTTGAAAAAGCAAAAGAGCAAAATAGAATTCTGTGGACTGTATCTACCGTACTTGACCAAGAGGAGTCCCATATGCTGGGCCCCTAAAAGCCACTGTTAATTCCTTCTCTACTGGAAAAATGTTGCTTCCTTTCATACCATCAGGAAGATGCACCATCCTTCTCTACAGGGTGGACCACGGTTGGCTCCAGGCCTGTCTGACAGACTGATAGGGAAAGAGGGCGAGAGAGACAGGAGAACTGAGGATGACATCATTGAGACAGGGATGTGGCTGAGCTGTCTGAACAGAGGCAGCAGGCACGGCACAGCTACCAGGGCTGAGAATGAGGGTTTGGGCTGCAATGATAAGTGGGAGGAAATATTGCCGTGATGGTGGAGGTATTTTGAGTTGGATGCCTTACCATACTCTCTAATTAATAAAATGTCATTTATAGCCTGAAATTTCTCCTTCCAATGAGTCTTCTAGAACTCAGTTATAAACATAATTTTATTAAGCCAAAAGTTATTTGTCTAAATGATAAAATTAACTTTTCAGAGAGACTCAACATGGGACCTTTCTAAGGGATGAAACATATTGTGTGTTCAAATGACGTGGCATTTTGGCTCCTTCATCCCCACCCCCTATTGCACTCCCACTGACCAGCTCTGGATAGCAGCACTTTGTGCCTGGGGAGGACATTCCCTCCCCACACTTCCTTCCTTCCCCACTACTTCCCCTGGGGTGTTGGCCACCGCTGCGCTTGGCGCTTCATCTCTGCCTTTCTGTTCTCTCAGCTTGGTTCACTGCATCTCTGGAAAGTTTATTCCCTTCTGCTTGCACGCTTCTTTATAATCTGCTTCTTTCTTGCCCTTTAGCCTCTCTGTTTTCTCAAGAGGATTATATTTCATCTTCATCTTCATGGCATCTTTGAGCGGAAAATGTATGCTAATCATGGCAAAGTAAATCTCTCCTTTAGAGCCCTTGGCTAACTTTGAATGTTTACATTCATTAATGAGGTTCTTTTGAGAGCTTCTCTCTCCCCTACAGGAAAGTAACTCCATGAAGGTAGGAACTTTGGCTTTTCTCACTGCTTTTTATTATATTCCCAGCTTCTATGTAGTAGCAAGCACATGGCAGACAGTTGATAAATATTTGCTGAATTATTAAATGAATGAATGAGAATTTTTTGAGCACCTACTACATGTCAGATACTATCCTAGGTGCTGGGATATAATGACAAAATTGACAAGTCCCTAGATTCCTGGAGCGTACGTTCTGATTGAAAAATGCAGCAACTAATCATCATTTAAATAAGAGAAAAGGCAATAGAAAGTAGACATCATAAGAAACCAGTATGATCAAGCTCTAAAATCCCTGAAATAATTTGAGCTATCTCGAGGTGAAACTTTACTGTCCTCTCTGACATTTATTTTATACAGTTATAAGTGTGGCAAAAAGGAATAAGAATGTTAATATTTAATGTTCATAACATTTAAAATAATGAAGGAATGGCACATTCATTCAAATATGTTTAATCTTACAGTAATTTTTTTTTTTCTTGCTTTTCAGGGCTGCACCTGCGGCATATGGAGGTTCCTAGGCTGGGGTCAAATCAGAGCTGCAGCTGCTGACCCACACCACAGCCACAGGAACTCAGGATCAGAGCCATGTCTGTGACCTACACCACAGCTCACGGATCCTTAACCCACTAGTGAGGCCATGGATCGAACCCACAACCTCATGGTTCCTATTTGGATTCATTTCTGCTGCACCATGACGGGAACTCCGGGGACTCCAATTTTTTGTTCATATCAATTCTGCTTAAATACTCTCAACCACTTTGATAATAAGCTTCTTAAAAGTTAAATGTTTCCTGCTGAGGCAAATGTTTTCTCATGAGCCTTGCTATCATTGCTAAGAACAGCAAGTGTGGATTTTCTCATGAATCATGGAGTAGTAAGAGGTGTCTGTGTCTCCTAATTGGATAGTGGTGAGCCAATGTATCAAGGAAGCATTTACTTGTAAATACATGCTATTCTGAAGACATGACCTCTTATATGAACTAAAGTTTTCTACATGTGCCTTCATTTAAAGAAACACTGATGGTTGACTCTGGGGTTAGTGATCTGGCATTGTCACTACTGTGGCATGAGTTGATCTGGCCCTGGAAATTCTGCATGCAAAAAAAAAAAAAGGAAAAGAAAAGAAAGAAAAACTGATATGGAAATATATACTTGGAAAGAATAATTTTGGGATGGTTTTGCATCACTGAAGATTTTTTTTCTTTAGGAAAGAACTTACTGTGGAACTTATTTAGATAGTCAACAACAATGAGCTTCTAACGTTGAGTGTCAAACTTCAGAAAGACTGACATTGTATAAAGGGGAGTTAAGTCCTAGGTTCCCTTTATATATTCTCCCCATCCCACCAGATCACCCTCTGTTGCTGTCTTTGATTGCTTTAGCATGCCTAACTGAATGAGCACATTTTCGTTTTTCATTTTTCCAGTCATGAGCCTTTTTCCTAATTATGGGAAGGTATAGTCTTCTAAGAATCTGTACCACCTGCTTGAAGCATTTTTCTCAGCGCAGATAGGATGAACTCTTCAGCCAGGAGGTGCTGGTTGGAATTTTTTCCTAGATCAGAGCTTTCACCTTGATTCATTAGAGAAAAATGCTGCATAAATCACTGAGTCTGATATCCCTGGAATGCAACACTTTCCTCCATCAAAAAGGGTCTGTAGTCTTAAGTGAGGGGAAGTACACACCCAGACCTCAGACTTGCATAAAAGATGCTTTTCAGACTTGAAGATGGTTTTCACCTACCTCCTGTCCAGTGTGGGAAGTAGGACAAAGGGTTGTAGGAGAGAAAGAATCAAAGGCAGACCAGCACTCGCCTGATGGGGCCAGGACTTGAGCAGGACAGATGTTCCAAGTCACATGTGGAGAAGTGTTTGTGGTCAGATTCTGTTTGAAACTGATTGTTGATACTCTCATGAGACAGCCTGTGACAAATTGTATAATAAAAATGTTAAAAATAGCTTATTTATTCCCTGGAAAAGCTGAGTTCCCACAATTCAGTGAGCTGGGAAAATTGGTAAACTTTTTGGACACAAAGTGCTGATTCTCTGTTCTTATAACCCTTTCATTACATTTAGGATTTTTCATTATAACTTCTGTCTTTCTGAACTCTAAACAGTGTTCCAGCTCACCTTCATAAAAAGTAATAAGTAATTCAGCTTATATTTTTATATAACTTTAAACCTAAGTAAATTGTACATGCAATAATGATAAATTAAAAAATGACACTACATTGAAAAATTCTTTCTATGTATATTCCAGCCTGCTCATTAGAAATATAATGGGGAATTCCCTGGTGGCCTAGTGGTTGAGAGTTCAGTATTGTCACTGCTATGGCTTGAGTCCAGTCCCTGGCCCAGGAATTTTTGTATTCTTGTGAGCACAGCCAAAAATAAAAAGAAGAAGAAGAAGAAGAAAGAAATATAATGGGAGCCATGAATGCAATTCACATTTGTAATTTGAATTTTCTAGTGGCCACATTAAGTAAAAATATTAAACAAAATTAATTTTAATAATATATTTATATTTTATGTATATCTTAGTGGAGAGTGTAGGAGATGAAGAATAATTGAAGACAGTGGGAAATACTTCATGTGGCTGTGACTGAAGTGAACTAGAATGAGAAATATTTAGACTAAATAGTTTCATAGATTTCAAATAGCACTATGTATCAGAAATGGTTTTGGCTGCAAGTAACACAAATTAAATTACAGTGACTGTGATCGTTCATTTTATGTGTCAACTTGGCTGGGCCATGGTACTCAGATATTTTTTAATGTATCAATAAAATCAGGAAAGTTTTTTAAAAAGCCAACTTCCAGAGGCCCTCAGGGGCCATATCTGGGACAATTTGAGCAACAAAATGAATAATGTTAGTAATGGATTGTAACCCATAAAGTAGGAATATATCAGTCAGTCCTTGTTCATCAGTGGTTGAATGGAATAGTATTCATCAATAAAAAAGAATGAAATTCTGCCATTTGTGACAACATAGATGGACCCTGATAGTATTATGTTGAGTGGAATCAGTCACACAGAGAAAGACAAATATCATTTGATTTCACTGATATGTGGAATCTAAAAATAAAATGAACAAACAAAATAAAAAACAAACTCATAGCTACAGAGAACAGATTAGTAGTTACCAGAAGGGAGGCGAGCAGAGAGATCAGTTAAATGGGTGAAGGAGTTCAACTATATGGTGGTAGATGGTAACTACAGTTGTGGTGGTGATTGCTCTGTAGCATATACATATGATGAAATATGATGCTTTACACCTGAAACATAATAAAAAAAGAATATGTGAGCCCATACTAAGTAAATAATGGAATGACAAAATAAATGAAGGGACAGCTGTTTCTTAAAGTAGAAGTATAAGTAATAAATGTATAAGGAAATGTTGGCAAAAATTACAGTAATTACTGCTTCAGGCAAAAATCATCAGTGGATGCCAAAATTAATAGGTGAAAATATGATGAGAAACACTATGTGTGCTCTTACATGACACATATTATTATTAAAAGGAAAATGTTAAATTTACATTGGAGAATTCTGGCAGAGCCACCTTAATGAAGTGATCAAAAGTTAACATTACAAGTAATGGAACAAACTGTGTATTGATGATACCATAAGAAAGATACATGTTGCTTCTGTGGGATCCTTGCCAAAAATACCTAACCTATATTAGCTGGTTCTCAGCTGGAACTGATTCCCTCTCACACTCAGGAGACTTTAAAAATGTCTATAGACATTTTTGATTGTTAAGGAGCAGGTCAAGACTGAGATTGCTTTAAACATACAATAAAAACAATGCAGAGGACAGCCTCCTACAACCAAAACTATCAGACCCAAAGTATCCATAGTGCCAAAACTGAGAAGACCTGACCTCAATTTAATTGTGAGGAAACATCAGATAAGCCCGCATTGGCGGGGGGGGGGGCAGTCTACAAAATAGCTGACAAATACTCTTCAAAAATATGAAAGATAAGAGATGGAGGAATTGTTCAAAGTTAAAAGAGACTAAAGAGACAGACATCTCAGGGCAATGTGTGATGTTGGGCTGAGTCCTAAATGAGAAAAAAAGGACATTGGTGAAACAATTGAAGAAATTAAAATATATTGGTGTTTAACTTCTTGATTTTTTTTTTTTTTTTTTTTTTTTTTTTGCTTTTTAGGGCTGTACCTGTGGCATATGGAAGTTCCCAGGCTAGGGATCCAATCAGAGCTGCAGCTGCTGACCTGTGCCACAGCCACAGCAATGCTGTAGAATCTGAGCCACGCCTGTAAACTGCACCACAGCTCATAGCAATGACCATGGGCCAGATCCTTAGTCCACTGAGCAAGGCCAGGGATTGAATCCATGTCCTCATGGATACTAGTTGGGTTCATTACTGCTGAGTCAAGGCAGGAACTCCAACTTCCTGATTTTGATCATTATACTTTGGATATGTTGTATGTTAACTTTTAGGGAAACCAGGTGAACAGTGGACAGGAATCCTTTATACTATTTTTACGTCTTTTTAATGACAGTCTAAAATTAGTTCAAAATGAAAAAAAATTTTTAAATTAAAAAAAATCCTTAAAAATGAAAGCATAAAAGGAAATGGAGACAAACAAAACGATTTAAGAAAAAGTAAATATTGAAGACAGGCAAAGAAAATAGAACATACAGATAATATTAAGAACCTTTCTGAAATTAAAAAAAAATATTTGAAACTAAGGAAAGGGGATACATCTACCCTAAGAATATTGACATATAATTATCAACACCAAGATATAGTCTGGCAAAGTCATTCAACTTAAATAAAAAGAAGATACTCACTGAGTATATAGATAAAAGAGTAATTATATGGAAAATAAAATTAGGTTATTATACTTTGTGACACTAATAGTCTATGTGAGAAAAATATGGAATAAGATCTTTAAGGATACAAGCGTGAATCAAAGATTTTTTTTTTAATCCAGCATACCTTTCAAGTATAATGGGCATAGATCTCAGAGGACATTGTTCCCATGGTTCCTTTCTGTGAAATCTAGAAAATGAGCTTTAGACAACAAAATAACTAGACAGATATTGACTGACCTAAGGACTGTTGGTGAACATTAAGTAGAGTCCTCTAGAACTAAGGACTAATTGAATCCTAGGAGAAAATGCTCTGATAGTGTAGATATTGTACAACTGTTTAGAAATGGAGGAGAGAGCATTTTCAATAATCATATTGGTATTGATCTTATAATTGTTATCCTAAGACTTTATAAGACAAATATGTAATCATGAGCTGAATTCAATTCTCCATATAAATGCTTAAGGTACTTGATCTTATTTTATCCCCAGATATGTCCACTGAAAAGACCTAGAAACGTTAAACTATGCAATAGCAATGGGCATCTCTAGCCCCCAGACTGTGGTCTTGCAATACCATTTTTCAGTACAAGGGACCAGGTCTCTTTGGAGAAACAGCTGGTTCTAGGCATAAGGCAGGAAGTAAACAAGATGACCCTGGAACATATCATCACACCAGATAGCAAAAATGCTTTCAAAGACTACTCGCATTGTGACTAAAGGATTCTGGAGTCAACCAAAGAGGCTCTCACTGGGCAAAGATGGAAATTTTTGAGTTAATAATGATAATCACAATGGATTGCAATTCATCAAGTGTTTATGATTTCACCAAAATATGGGAAGTAATTTATACTTTGGGAGGGTAATAGAAAACTAAATCCCTCTTGAAAATTGGCCAGTGGAGCTAAAGACCCAAGTATTTATCCCTCCTCTCATATTGATGAACTATATCACTGTATAACCAAATACTGAATGAGGTGAATAAATGTTAAAAATATATAGAGCTACAATATCATCATTTTGCAACCTATAATGAGTGGCAATATGTATTATCAACAGTTTCTAAAACCACAAAAAGAATGACAACCAGATGTCATATGCCTCCATAGTCTTTAAAAATAACAATCTACATGGTGAGTTCCCATTGTGGTGCAGCAGAAATGAATCCGACTAGGAACAAAGGGGTTGCGGGTTTGATCCCTGGCCTCTCTCAGTGGGTTAAGGATCCACCGTTGCTGTGAATTGCGGTGTAGGTCGCAGATCAGATGTGACTGTGGCTGTGGTGTAGGCTGGCAGCTGTAACTCCAATTCGACCCCTAGCCTGGGAACTCCATATGCTGTAGGTGCAGCCCTGAAAAGCAATAAATAAATATATATATATATATACCACCTACAGATTTGTCAAGGGGGTGGAACCAGAGTCTCACCTTGTCTCTGGATTCATCTAATTCACAAGAAATATAGAGAACAGAAGAATAAGTCAGGACAGTGGTTACTTAGGAGGAAGGGAGGACTTATAATTGGGTTGGGTTACAATGAAGGCCTTCTGGGGTGACTGGTGACATTCTGTTTCATGACCTTGAAGATATTTGCCTTATAGTAATTCAGTAAGCCATACATTTCATTTCATTTGTGTGCTTTTCTATATGTGTTTTGTTTTACAGTAAAACTAAAGAGGATATGAATAAAAAGAAAGAACATCAAACCATCAAAAACTTAAGTGAACTTTTCCATAACTGTTAGTTTGGGAAGGCAATGCCTCGTAGACTTCATGGGTTGATTTGACATCACAGACTTACTTGTTGGGGACTTTGGGTTAAGTTTCTGCCAATTTATTATAACCTTTTGTGGACAGCAGGTTTATTTTTAAAAAATAAGTAAACAAAACAGTGATAAGCTTTGTCCCTTGCTCTCCCAGAAGTGGTGAGAAAATAGAGTTATGTGTTTTCTCTTGCAAAAGTATTGCTTAATATTACCTAAAACATTTTTGTAATTTATCAGGGCAATAAATTTCTATGAATCAGTTAGGCAGTATGACAAGATACATGACTCTGGACTGTTTATTTATGCTGCCTACTAGGTCTTGTTACCCAGGTACAATCCTTTAGATGTGTTGGTACTTGCCCTGTAGGCACATCAAGACAATGCCTCGCATACTGAAGATACTCAGTAAATGCCTGTTTTGGAGTTCCCTTGTGGTGCAGTGGGTTAAAGATCTTACGTTTTCACTTCAGCATCGTAGGTCACTTCTATGGCTGTGCAGGTTTGTTCCCTGGTCCAGGAAATTCCACATGCTGCAGATGCAGCCCAAAAAATGAAAAAAAAAAGCTTTTTTAATAAAATATAAGTGCCTAAATTAGACAGAACATATTAAATTGCACCATGAGTATGCAAATAGCTAAATCTAGACTGTGGATTCATATGTTGTTTATAGATTTAGAGAGAAAGATCTTCATCAGGAATATCCCAGAATTCAGCCTTCTATGTTAATTCTCTACATCCTCTCACGGCTTTAAATAAACTGATGACTCCCAAATGTATATCTGCAGCCCACACCTCTCTCCTGAACTCCGGATATATATTCCAATAGATTACTGAACACCTCTGTTTGGCTAATAGGCATCTCAAACTTATCGTGTCCCAGACCAAATTCCTGATTTCCACCTCCACAGGCTTTCTTGACCCACACTTTTTCCATCTTAATAAGTGGCTATTTCTTCATTCCACTTGCCTCGCAAATCTTCAGGTCATCCTTGGTACTGTGGTGGTCTTGCACACCCCACAGCCAATCCATCATCAAATCCTTCCAACTCTACTTTCAAAATATATTCAGCAATCTAATTGTTTCTTATGACATGCAGTACCTGCTACCACTGTGGTTCAAGCTGTCACCTTTTCTTTTTGTTTCAATATAATTCCAAACATATAAAAAAGTTGCCAAAATAGTTTAAAGAATTCCCACATACCCATTATCCAGATTCACCAGTGTTTTACATTTTTCTTCAGTATCTTTATTACTCATTCATCTCTCTTATCTTACCTCTGTCAAACACACAAACATGACACACAGATATACACACGTGTTTTAATCTGAATTTTGATGGCTTGATTAAAGTGGCATCACCTGGTTTTAAGTGTTAAGTTATAATTAACTTAAAGACCATATAAAGATGCTATTCCTCATCAAATTTTGAACCACTAGTTTTAGTTTCCATTGATGATTTTCAAATTACATCATTCCTTCTAAACTTATTAGTTGCTATTATTCTGTAAAAAAGAGATTTCCCATCTCCTATTTCTTAAACTATATTACCTACTTATTTATACCAGTATGGATTCATGGACACATATTATTGAATGTGCTATATTATGTTATGGTATATTTTGGATTATCCTGTATTTTATATCTACATATGTTATTAATCTCATAATATAATAATATCATATTATAGTTTTTGTTTTAAAAAATGAGCAATCTTTAAAATAAATTGAGAAAAAAATATGATCTTTAATTTTTACCATTTTGGTGCTCTTCATTCCCTCCTGTAAATATATATTTCCATCTGGTATCCCTTCTCTTCATTTTGAAAACAAATCTTACCATTTTAGTAGTGCAGGTCTGTTATGCTATACTCTCTGTTCCCCTTCTGGAACTCCAAGTACATAGATAATATCACGATATTGTCCCAAAGGTCTCTTAAACTATATTCATTTTTTTTAACTTTTTTTCTTTCTGTTCTGTGTATTAGATAATTTCTATTGATCTATCTTGAAGTTCACATACTTTTTCTTCTGCTACTTCTAGTCTATTGCTAAGCTCACCTAGTGAATTTTTAATTTGTGACATAATACTTCCCGGCTGTAGAACTTTAGCCTTTTTCACAGTTTCCATTTTTTTTTCTGTTGAGATTCACTAGTAATTATGGCTATCTTTTCCTTTAAGTCATCAAACACATTTATTATAGCTGATTTAAGTTCTTATTCATAAATTCTACTATCTGGTCATCTTGGGGATAGCTTCCATTGAATGTTTTTTTTCTTGATCACGAATCACATTTTTCTCCTTCACAGGTGTAATAATTTGGATTTCATCCTGTATATTGTGGATGATATATTGTAGAGACTCTTAGATTCTATTATCTGGTTATTCTAGCAAACAGTTTACTTGGCTGAACTTAAACACCAAACTCTGCCTCCTTTCACTGAGCGGTAGTTAAAAGTTCTGGTCAGTTCTTATACTCTTCCTATTATTTTTTTCCTCTGGACTACTTTACCTCATGTGTAGTTCAGGAATCTATCAAGGGGCCAAATGGAATTTATATGCAGAATTTTGGGCTTCCCATTCTGCAGAATCTTTTTTTCTGAGATTTCTCTGCTCAATTTCCAGCTGCTCTTATAGCGTTATCTAAATTACATCTAACTCTTCAAACCAGTATGACTGCTTTCTGACTGGGTTTTAGTGGCCCAGTGTTACATGGACTGGAACCTACTGTCCAGTGAAAATCCACAATCTCACTTACCACGATTCCTTTATTTCAGGGGTGATTCTCTCCAGTTTCTGCCTGCTTCTGTTCACCTGAAAGTATCCTACAGTTAAAAAAAATTTTTTTTGTTCAGAGTCTGTAGCTGTTATTTGTGAGCGGTTTAATCAATACGTGTTACTCCACCATTCTCAGAACCAGAACCTACCATCATTTCTTACTTAGAGAATAGCAATTGCACCTAACTGATTTCCGTGCTACCACTCTTGCTGCTTCCATCTGTTTTCTACCCAGCAGTCCAAAGGCTCCTTTTAACATGGAAGTCATATAATTTCACCTTTTTTTTTGGTCAGATGCCTCAATTTCTCCCCTTGTTTAGAGTAAAAACCAAATTCTGTGTAATGCCTACAAGACCCTCCACTGTCTGGCCCCTCACTATCTCTCTAACTATGTGTGATGTTCTGCTCCAGGAACACCTGCCTTGTTGCTGTGCTAACACACAATTGATACACTCCTGTCTCATCTCAGGTCATTAGTCCTGGCTCTTCCCCCTGCCTAAAAGCTCCTGCTTTAGGTATCCACCTTGTGCACTCTTTCACTTACTTCAGGTCTGGCTCAAATGTCACCTTCTCAGTGAGGCTTTTCCTGACCATTGTATTAAAAATGCAACCCTTCCTCCTCCCTGTCTACCAGTTCTTATCTCCTTTCCTTAATACAGTTGTCTTCATAATACCTACCACTATCTAAAATACCATCATTTTGGGAGTTACCATTGTGGCTTAGCAGGTTAAGGACCTGTGAGGATGAGGGTTCCATCCCTGGCCTCACTCAGTGGGTTAAGGATCTGGCATTGCTGCAAGCTGCAGTATAGCTTACAGATGTAGCTCAGATCTGGTGTTGCCCTGGCTGTGTCATAGGCCTGCAGCTGCAGCTCTGATTTGACCCCTAGCCCAGAAACTCCCTTATGCTGCAGGTATGATCGTAAAAAGTAAAAAAAAAATATATATATATATATATATATAGATATATATATATATATACACACATATATATATATATTAATTATTATTTTACTTTTTTGCTTATTTTCTACTTCTGCTAGAAAAAATGAGCTCCATGAGGGCAGAAGTTTTTGTCTCTCTTGTTCATCACTGTGCTTGGCAGTCAAGATATGCTCATTGGACACTGGCTGACAACAGATTGAATAAATTTGGGTTGTCCTCTTTGTCAGACTGGTCTATACTTAAGCCATAAACAACAATAAAGTGATAAACTTCGACTTTTTATTAGGTATCAGGCAATAAGACAGGTCTACCAAACACTTACTATAGGATAAACCTATGTCCTTTCTGTTCCATATCTGAAGAGCAGCAATAATAAGCTTCATTCTGCCTAAAGACCTGTCTCATTCTAAATTGATATAGTAGTTTAGACACAGTATAATACAAAGCACATAGGCTTTGGTGTTGGACAAAGGGAACTCAGAACTTTGGATTATTTAACACTTCTGAGCCTCAATTTCCTCATCTGGAAAGGAGGATAATGGCCATTACCCAGGTTTACTAGTTGAGATTAGGGCTGAGTGAAAGAAAAATCTGAAATAAAGGATCAAATAGGATAGACATTTTATCTCTTATATACGTAAGTCTGGAAGTTGGTCCAGAACGGTATGGCACTCTGTGCCATTAGGGACTCATTTCGTCTTGTGGCTCTGTCCAAAAAAGCCCATATTACCAAGTTCACCTGAAGTTTCAAAGTGGTTCTCCCATCAGCTTCTGTGTCTCATTTTCAGTCAGCTGCAAGCAGGAAAGAGGCAAAGTCTCAAAATCTATTGCAACATGTTTATCCCAATAACCAGAACTTAGATCAATAGACATATAATATAGTGTTTATCTGGGAGACTATCAGCCCACTTGAAAACGTTATTACCATGACAAAAGGAAAGAATGAATATTAGGGGACAAATGGTAGCCTTTCACTCCAGCTTATTGTAAAGAATAAATGACCCTAAGGTTCATGATATCTAGAAAGCACTTAAACTATTAACTATTCTCCCTTTTTTGCACTAAATTATCTCTTGGCCTTTCCGTAACAAGAAAATGAACACTCTTTACTCCTTTCCTTCTGGTTCTTATTTCTTATAATTTTTTTCTCTTTATCAGTAATTATTTTATTTTTTTAATTGATGTATAGTTCATTTATTATATCATTATTAGTTTCAGGTGTACTATTTCTTACACAGTTCCGCCATGTATTCCTAAACCTTCTCAGTTTTCTGCAAGTCTCACAGGTAGAGTTGAAATCCAGCCATACCCATGTAAATAGGGCTATTCCAGGTCTTGTTAAGCCATTGATGCCTATCCTTCGGTGGACCTGCCATCACTGTAGAGGTTCCTTAACAAAACCATCTTGATTGCTAGTTTTCAAAAGGTGTCCTTCAGATCCTCTGAATTCCCTGGAATATGATGTAATGAGGCCCAAGTACAGTATTTTATTTGTGTTTGTTTGATACCTTTAGCTTTTATCTTAGCACTCTACGTGAAGTGAAGTTCTAGGATGTCACAGCCTCTAACCATCAATGTTTTCACTTTAAGTGGAGAAATTCTTTCTTCAAATAAAATCTTATGAATATGCCCTGAACAGATTAAAGCACTACTACACTGATTGAAGCAAGAGTAGGGCCATAGGCAAATTACTGGTCTAGATCATCTTTTAACTCATTGAGAATTAATTAGCAGCGGATGAGTGCTACTGATTATGCAAAGGGGTTTGGCAAAGAAGTCAAGATTCTTGCTCACTTTGGTAACTCTAGCTATAAACTGAGGCCTGGTTGCCTAGCAACTTAACCCTATTCAGTACAAGTCCTGCCAACACCTCCCCTAGACTTTGCCACAAAAAGCAGCAGAACCAATGATTGAAAACGTCAAAAAAAGCGATCTACAGAGTTATAAATAAAACATAAGCATACATCAGGCTCTCAAAGTGTTGGGAGCCTGAGGGCAGAGTGGGCAGGACGGGTAAGGAGAGTGAGATCAGCGAGCTGCCCTCCAGGACAAATAATAAATAAGTTTGATTTCCCAACTGTACCCTTTCCTGGGCCCTCATATACCATTGCCTTTTGCCCTTCTCTTTTCCCACTGTGGTTTTCTACATTACTCCTTGTCATTCCTAGACTTTCCTTGAGTTCTAACTTTAAAAATTGTCTTTTCTGCATTTTGTCAAAAATGTTGCTCTGACTTTCCCTACACGTTGACACCTCCTTCTTGTTTATATGTCTCATGCAATAGTTCTCAAAGTGGGGGCACTATTGCCCCCAGGGGACATTGGACAATGTCTGGAGATATATTTGGTGGTCACACTGGGGCAGGGAAGTAGGGTACCACTGGCATCTAGTGGGTGGAGCCAGAGATGCTCTAAACATCCCTCTATGAACATCATATTCTGTGTGTTGAGCCCCCCCGCAACACAGAATTATCTAGCCCTAGATGTCAGAGTTCCAAAGCTGAGAACCCCTGGTCTAATGCATATATTCTCAATCAGGACAGTAAATTAAATATTACACTGGTTCAACTCTACCTGACAAAATCACCTTTTTTTTTTTCAGTCTTTTTCGGGCCAGACTAGCAGCATATGGCAGTCCTCAGGCTAGGGATTGAATCGAGCTGTAGCTGCATAACACCAGTTCTGAGCCGTGACTATGACCATGACCTACACTACAGCTCACGGCAACGCTGGATCCTTTACCCACTGAGCAAGGTCAGGGATTGAACCCACGTCCTCATGGATACTAGTCAGATTCGTTATTGCTAAGCCACAACAAGAACTCCCTACCTGACAAAACCTTTTCCTTGTTACTTAGTATGTCATTTCTCAGAAAGAGGGGTAAAGGGAACAATAATATCTTAAAAGGACCCTTATGGGAGCAATAATGAGAAAGGTTGCGAAACACTGGCCTAATGTTAGATAGTTTTCAGGGTGAAGAAGAATCAGTGTATCAAGCCCTTATACAAAACACACAGTTGCATTTCAGCAAAAGCTGCTTCCTGGCATTCATATATAGCAACCTCCTAGAATTAAACATGAGTTTAAGAGAGATTGGTCCTGATTTTCCTGGGAAGGAGGGCAGGCAGGCCAACCATCAGTGATCTAGTCCTTCTTTGAGAAAAGCACATGCGCTTTCAGGCCCCAAAGGGATCTTAAAAGTTTTGGGTCAGTAATTTACTTAATGACACCCAATGACCTAGAAGAATTAATGTGCCTTTAAATGATGGGGTTTTATGGCTTCCCTAAAGGCCCTAATTTATTTGGTAGCTGAGTGCTGTAATGTAGGAAACAAAGACAAGAGTTTTAAGAGCATCCCATTCCCACCACTGCAAAAATTCTGCTCTCTCAACTTAGCATATTTCTTCTTTCTTAAAGGCATTTCAACTATTGAAAAGGCTTGAAATCACATTTCTTATCCAAAGGTCAAAAGCAAACATAACTTACTGGGACATTTTTTTCCTGCCCAGGGTATTAGAAACGACATACATAAAACTCCAAACTCTGGACCCGTAACTTCTGTTTCTTCCAGCCAGTTAATATTTTTTCATTATTAATACAAATTTTTATCAAATCTGGTTGGAATTCCCTGAGAGGCTGCACTTTTACTAAGAGAAAATGGAGGATGTGTAAAACTTAGCAGACTTTCTGGTTGATATTCTTTCCTTCAAACCAGTTTGGTTTTACCAAGCTCTTGTACCTGGTGGCTGGGAACAGTCCCGGGAGATGGTTTGCTCAAGGAGAAGGGGCAACAAGTGGCGCTTCAGGGGTGGAGCCCATGACAGGCTGGCCTAGAGGAGGTGAGGAGTCAAAACTATTTCTAAACTCAGAAAACTCTCTTACTGCTTTGAGGACAAAGTTTGGGGCTTTGTTGGTCAGGGTAATTAAGTGGAGGTCGGTGCAGGAATGTGGCCTCCTCGAGCCACACAGCTGCAGAAGACTCTGGGAAGAAAGGCTTCTCACTTCCTGTAACTGTGGGTTATTCCGTTGGGACTTCCTGTCACAGGCTGTCCTAAAGACTCCAACCATCCCCCACCCCACCCCCAAGTTTTTCCTCCTACCAGTTTCTATCGTCTTTAAACAAAAGAATAAGGGGAGAATGAGCTCATTGAAATGGATGCCAAGAAAGATATTTTACAGCAGAACTGCTTTGTAAATGAATTCACGTCTCAAAACATTTTTCTACTAAGTAACTTTAGTTATAGCTTAAAAAAAAAATGAGGCAGGAATAGGAAAGAGAGAAGGATCTTTATGAAGCCAAAATAGGAGTTTTGCTGGATTTGGTTCCAAAAACAGCCCCTGGGTTTAGCTCTTACTGTGACAATATAGGACAAAACCATTTAGTTTTACATGTGTACACTATTTTCATTTTAAACCTAAGTTTGGTGTTCCAGCGGAGGAAATTATTTTGGCACTGTAAAAGTTTGCCTTTCTGGGTCCCTTAAGAACAATTTAATTGCATTTCATGATATTTTATATTTTTAATTTTTTTTTTGTCTTTTTGCCTTTTTTATGCAGAGCCGCACCCGCGGCATATGGAGGTTCCCAGGCTAGGGGTCTAACAGGAGCTGTAGCCGCCGGCCTTTGCCACAGCCACAGTAACGCAGGATCCTAGCAGCGTCTGCAGCATATACCACAGCTCACGACAACGCCGGATCCTTAACCCACTGAGCAAGGCCAGGGATCGAACCTGCAACCTCATGGTTCTTAGTCGGATTTGTTAACCACTGAGCCACGAAGGGAACTCCTATATTTTTAATTTTAGTGTCACGATCATCAACGTTTATTTAATAGTACATAAAACATGTATTGCCTTTGTTAAAAATTTTTTCCTAAGGACCTAGAATGACTATTCCTCAGGGTGAATGCCTACAAGTGAACATGTAGTTTTGTAGGCTTAGCCCTTCTCACTTCCAACTAAAATGCAACCCAGAGAAATGTAATGTTTTATATGTATCACATGGATCGTACACAAAAGAAGTTTTCTGGCCCCAAAGCTCAAAGCTGCTGATAGTATTGCCTCAAGCATATGTGCATGTCACCAGGTTTCAAACAGTTTCTTCACATATATTACCTCATTTGATTTTCTCAGCAATCCATCAAGTAGGACTGGCACACATGTAGTGGATGTAGGTCTCATCCACACAGTTCAGATTTGGAAGAATAGAACTGTCTAGAACTCACATTAATTTCTAACTCTGGGTTGGTGGAAGTCAACTCCACTAAACACCCAGTTTCCAAAAATCACCTCTTCCACATGCTAGAATCACAAGACACACCTTAGCTGAGTAAGTCACAAAAAGCCTCTTCCTCCAGGTGCAGAACCTGGGGCTCAGAGAATATGTGGATTTCTCTCAGCCTGCAACCCTACCCCTCTGTCAGGCACTTTTGTGCAATAGTCTGACAACCTTCGTCTTTCCTGGGCTTCTCCCCCATCCTGTTGGGGCAGATGCCAGAGTTCTTAGATACAGTGAATTTCCAAGACCTTAGGAAGAGGAGATGGGAGTAAAAGGGGAGCAAATTCTGGTTGCTCACCTCATTGGTCCTGTGATATCCACTGCTCTTAAGTATACATCACCTGCGGGGCTGGTGACTCTCTGCTATTTTTATTTCACATCTGGGGCATGGGGATGCTTGCTCAGAAGCCCATGGTCCTTCTCCAGATGCACCGGACAGCCACTTCCCCTCAGAGATTGTGGAGAGAGCAGCACTGAAACCCTCTGCTTTATGGCTCTTTCTTTCTCTCACAACCTACCTATCCCCATCTCTCATTCTCACTTCCTTCCTCTCTTTCACTTCCTCCTCTTCCTCTCACAAGGAGGCCAGGAGATCCTCTTCAAGTCTGCGGGGAGAGAGGAAGAGGAGAGGAGGCTTTTGTAAGACAAAACCAGATCTTTCTCACAGTTACTTCTGTTCTAGCTCCACTTCTGACCAACCCAGGGACCAAGAGACTAGGGCTGACCTTCTGACCTCCTTCAGTAGAAGGAAGGGAAAAAGATAGAATTCAAAGTGAAGAAAATTCTCCACCCACAATGACTATTTTTTAATGGAAAATAAGCTGCTATAAAGAATGGAACCATGGGAGTTCCTGTTGTGGCTCAGTGGTTAACAAATCCGACTAGGAACCATGAGGTTGCAGGTTCAATCCCTGGCCTTGCTCAGTGGGTTAAGGATCCGGTGTTGCCGTGAGCTGTGGTGTAGGTTGCAGACGCAGCTCGGATCCCGCATTGCTGTGGCTGTGGCGAAGGCCAGCAGCTACAGCTCCTGTTAGACCCCTAACCTGGGAACCTCCATATGCTGCGAGTGCGGCACTAGAAAAGGCAAAAAGACAAAAAAAAAAAAAAAGAAAGAAAGAAAGAGAAGAATGGAACCATGGAGTTCCTGTTGTGGCTTAGTGGTAACAAACCCACCTAGTATCCGTGAGGACTCAGGTTCAATCCCTGGCCTTGCTCAGTTGGTTAAGGATCTGGTGTTGCCGTGAGCCATGATGTAGGTCCCAGACACAGCTCAGATCCCATGTTGCTGTGGCTGTGGCATAGGCTGGTGGCTAAAGCTCTGATTCCCGTAGCCTGGGAACCTCCATATGCCATGGGTGTGGCCCTAAAAAGACAAAAAAAAAAAATGGAACTATGATAAAACTGAGGCCAGACTCTGTTGGGTCTTTTCCATCACAGCATGATAAAGTGAGCTAGGTATTAAATTAGAGAAAAATGATGGTCTGAGCTGGCCTGTGTTTTGAATTGACTGTCAGATCGATGTGGTAAAGTTGCTCTTTTTTTTTTTTTGTTCTCCACTCTGTTGAGTAAAAGATCTTGGGAGTAAAGGAATCCAGCGCTTCACAAGATATCTGACAGACTGTCAGGAAGAGAGGCTGTCTGGGAAAGTCCAAAGCTAGAGAGCTAACGTGGATGTGTAAACCTTGCTACCTCACTGTGCTTTTCCCGTATGTTGAGCATATTGAAAGGCACAATGTTCTTAAATGAGCCCCTTTGATGTGCTATTTTTCTTAGGGAGAGAGTAAAGTGTGCTTTAGAATTCATTGGAAGGCTTTAAATCTGGAGAGCGGTTGGGGTGGTGGCTCTGGTGCTGGTGGGAGGGGGCAGGAAAGTGACATCTTCAAAGAGGAAGTCCCACTATGGGAAGGCGTAAAATTGAGTAGGAATTAAACAGGAGGAGAGTTTGAGGGAGAGATAAGAAGTAAAAGGGCGTATAAAAGGCCTGTAGTTGAGAGGATATGGCTTGCTGAAGGAACTGGAGTAGTTTGCTCTTGCTGGAGCAGAAAGTGTGCCAGCAGGATAAGGAAATGGCAGGGAGGAAAATTAGAAACTTAACATTGGAAAATTAAGGAAGAGAAGTTAGCAGAGATGAAATTGGCTGTTGGCTTTCTGTTTATAGCAGAAAACCTCAATAACAGTGGCTTAAGCAAGATAAGCAATTGTTTTTCTCATGGAACCAGTAAGAATGGTAGCCATCTGCTGGTGTTCATTGGATGGCTCAAAATCATCAAGGCCAGTTAGCCTCTTGCCTTTTTTTCATGGCTCCGGTCAGCACTGCCACTTTTCAGGACTCGAGGCAAAAGCAAAATAGGCAAAATGGTGCATGTTCATTGCATCTGATTTTTAAAGGAGTTTTTTCTGGAAGCCCCTCTCCAAAACTTCAACTTCTATCTCATTGTCCAAAATGGTATCATAACACATTCCAGACATCACACAAAAATATTAGGATTCAATTTATTTATTATTTATTTTTTTTGTCTTTTTGTCTTTTTAGGGCCGCACCTGTGGCATATGAAAGTTCCCAAGCTAGGGGTCTGATCAGAGCTGTAGCCGCTGGCCTACGCCACAGCCACAGCAACGCGGGTTCCAAGCTGCATCTGCAGCCTACACCACAGCTCACAGCAACGCCGGATGCTTAACCCACTGAGCGAGGCCAGGGCTCAAACTCACGCGTCCTCATGGATGCTAGTCGGGTTCGCTAACTGCTGAGCCACGATGGGAACTCCTAGGATTCACTTTAAATCAATACATTTGATATATATTTTCTCTTTCCTGAACCCATCACCGTGGCCAATACACTGACTGGCCCAATCTAAGACCTGGTTTTATTATTCCTGAGCTATGCAGGAATTGCTTTTGGAATTTCATCCTGCCAGGCCCCTGCTCAGGAGACTTCAAAGACTTTCCATTTCTGTAGGCCAGCATTCAAGACTCTCCTCCAGTGTGCCATCAATTAAATTCAACAAACATTATTTAAGGTCCTCAGGTAGACAGGCTGGACTAGTCTTTGCTGCTAAACAAGCATGGTCATTTCTGTGCTCACCCCTTGTCTCCCCCTCGCCTTCATTCATCCTGTGCATCTCATTTCCTTGATTCCAGTGTATTATTCAAGTCCTAGCTTGTCCTGGATGTCATTCTACAGGTTAACTGTGAGGATTCCTTCCTTCTTTTAATTTACAAAACTCATGGTCCAACACCATTCTACAAACAATTAGAAACGGACCACCTTGTTGCTGCTTGGTTTTTGTAATGTTATTGAGCACTTGTTCTAATTTCCATATAAACTTGTCCTATCTCATCTTTACATCTTCTGCGTTAAAGCCTTCAGATATGTTTCATGCTGAAGGAAGAAAACCTTGAAATATCACAACTACTCCAAAATCATCTAGTTGCAGCTTTTAAAATCATTATGAAGCTTCCTTGGACTGAACTTGTCAATTGACCTCAGAACTATGTGGCCAGATTTCCACTGGGAAGTGAATCCAAACACACTGGGGGGAATTTAGTCTGTTACATCTCCATATCCTTCCATACATTTATTATGAACACTTTCTTCTGTAGATGGAGAAATTGATTTCACAGAGCCTTAAATAAATTTTAGCCAGGGCACTACAGGTGTTAATTAACATAGGAGACGCAACAGGTCACAGTATCTGTCCAAGCAAATGAAGTGTATGTAATTGCAGAGTTGCTTGAAATAAAAGAAATTCAGATCTCACAGTTATTGTTTAACTCTGATGCATAGAGAGATGTCTTCAAAAAAGTAACAATTGATTACTAAATATAATTATACCCAAATAATAGTCAAATTTTCTAAGAAAGCTTCATAAAATTCTGGAGAGTTAATCTGGAATATAGCAAAAAAATTCAAGTTGACTTGTATTATTAATCAATCTAGCCTTATGGTATGAGTCTCAAAATACAGAAGGGGGCCTTTGACTTTTCAGTAAAAGTGATGAAGACTTAAAGCCTATGACCGTATTTGATTTATCTGTGGAAACAATGATTAAGTGCAAGGTGGGTGCATGAGGTTTGCTCTTCTGATATGGCATTTGAAGAGGAATTAAAATTCTTTCCTAGGCCTGCTGGCATTGAGTATATAAGAACTTGTCTTTAAGTACAGAAAAATCTCTGTCATGAATAATGCCCGGAATAATCTTTTCAAGATAGAGAGTATTTTACTTTCCTACTTCAAATAACTTTGTTCAACAGGACTGGCCTACACACTAAAAATTAATGTCAGAAATCTCTCCCAGTGTGAATTAATCTCAGCATCTCTAGCTCTTTCTCAAATTGGGTCAAAATTCACCCTGAGGCTCTTTTATATCCTTCTGGCTCTGGATATATGTTTGAGGCCCAGAATTGCCAGGCCCTGTCAGCAGCATAAAGTGGTACAGACAGCCCACAGCCTCTTCCTTAGGGTGCCACCCAGTACTCACCTCCACTCCCGCTCTTTGTTTGCACAACTTGGACTGACTCTAGACTAGTCTCATCGCTTCCCATGTCTACATACAGGCCTGGAAACACTTCCCCTGCCTCAGTTAAATTTCCATAAACTGTTTTCTTTTCCATTAAGATCTTTAGGGGCATCAAGAAATACCTCCAACACCAACATAAGCTGGACTCCTCATCAGACCTTGACACAAGCCTCCCTTCCCCATTCAATGCCTGCTCCTGTATGTCATTTATTTACTGAAAAACTCCATTGTCTATACATTGCTTCCTAGTGAATTTGGAACATAGAGCTTTCAAAAGCTGCGACAGAATTATTCTTATGCTATGGGATCAGGTCTGGGAGTCATTAGGCAAATTTTTAAAAATTGTTACTGTATAAAAATCACAAAAATGATAGCATTTATCCTAAACCTTCTAATTTAACCTAAAACATTTTAATGTACATTTATTCACCAATTTTTGAAGGGCCAGGTTCTCTCTGATTACAGTTCTGAGTGGCCTTCCTTGCATACATCATTCCATTGTCTATTATTTATCATTTCTACTTTTGATTTCTTTATTGTGGAGGGAAAACTTAGAAATGCTTTTAAATCTAAATTTTTATGATTATTTCTTTTTTAATATTTTTTATTACTCAATTTCATTACATTTATAGTCATACAGTGATCATCACAACCCAATTTTATAGCATTTCCATCCCAAACCCCAGCCCATCCCACCACCCCACAACCTGTCTCATTTGGAAACCAAAAGTTTTTCAAAGTCTATGAGTTGGCATCTGTTCTGCAAAGAAGTTCATTGTGTCCTTTTTTTAGATTCCATGTGTAAGTGACAGCATATGATATTGGTGTCTCACAGTGTAGCTTCACTTAACATGATAATTTCTAGGTCCTCCCATGTTGCTGCAAATGCCATTATTCCTTTCTTTTAATGGCTGAGTAATATTCCATTGTGATTATGTACCACATCTTGTTTCTCCACTCCTCTGTTGATGGACATTTAGGTTGTTTCCATGTCTTGACTATTGTATATAGTGCTGCAATGAACATTGGAGTACATGTGTCTTTTCAAGTCATGGTTTTCACTGGATAGATGCCCAGGAGTGGGATTGCTGGATCAAATGTAAATTCTATTTTTAGTTTTCTGAGGATTCTCCATACTGTTTTCCACAGTGGTTATACCAATTTACATTCCCACCAACAGTGTAATAGGGTTCCCTTTTCTCCACACCCTCTCCAGCATTTATTGTTTGTAGACTTTTTGATGATGGCCATTCTGGCTGGTGTAAGGTGGTACCTCATAGTGGTTTTGATTTGCATTTCTCTAATAATGAGTGATGTTGATCATCTTTTCATGTGTTTTTTGGCCATCTGTATGTCTTCTTTGGAGAACTGTCTGTTTAGATCTTCTGCCCATTTTTTGATGGGGTTGTTTGTTTTTTCAGTATTGAGATGCAGAAGGTATTTATAAATTTTGGAGATTAATCCCTTGTCAGTCACTTAATTTGCAAATATGTTCTCCCATTCTGTGGGTTGTCTGTTTTTTTTTTTTTTTTTTTTATTTAGGGTTTCCTTTGCTGTGCAGAAACTTTTAAGTTCAATTAAATCCCATTTGTTTATTTTTGTTTTCATTGTCATTATTCTAGGAAGTGAATCTGAGAGGATATAGCCGTGGTTTATGTTGGAGATTAGCCTCTGAGAATTTCCTCTAAGAGTTTTATAGCGTCCGGTCTTATATTTAGGTCTTTAATCCATTTTGAGTTTATTTTTGTGTATGGTGTTAGGAAGTGTTCTAATCTCATTCTTTTACATGTATCTGTCCAGTTTTCCCAAAACCACTTACTGAAGGGACTGTCTTTTCTCCATTGTATATTCTACCTCCTTTGTCATAGATTAGTTGACTGTAGATGCATGGGTTTAATTCTGGCCTTTCTATCCTGTTCCACTGATCTGTATTTCTGTCTTTGTGCCAGTACCATATGGTTTTGATGACTGTAGCTTTGTAGTATAGTCTGAAGTCAGGGAGCCTGATTCCTCCAGCTCCATTTTTCTTTCTCAGGATGGCTTTGGCTCTCCTGGGTCTTTTGTGCTTCCAAACAAACTTTAAAATATTTTGTTCTTGTTCTGTGAAAAATGTCCTTGGTAATTTGATAGGGACTGCATTGAATCTGTAGATTGCCTTGGGTAGTATAGTCATTTTGATAATATTGACTCTTCCAATCCAAGAGCATGGTATGTCTTTCTGTTTGTATCAACTTTGATTTCTTTCATCAGTGTTTTATGGTTTTCAGAGTACAGGTCTTTTTTCTCTTTAGGTAGGTTTCTTCCTAAGTATTTTATTCTTTTTGATGTGATGATAAATGGGATTGTTTCCCTAATTTCTCCTTTTGATCTTTCATTGTTAGTATATAGAAATACAGTTGATTTTCTGTGTGTTAATTTTGTATCCTGCGACTTTGCCAAATTCATTGATGAGCTCTAACAGTTTTCTGGTGGCATCTTTAGGATTTTCTAGGTATTGTATAATGTCATCAGAATTTTTATGATTCTTTCAATCTTCTAACATTTTCTTGACCACTTACTTAAATTGATAACAACTTTATTCTGTGTAATTCTTTGCTTTTATCAAGTCTTTCCAAAGCTTTTGTCTTTGTTTTCATAGGTACAACTCTTTTTACATACTGTTTTTACATATATCATTGATTGATACAGCTTACATTATGTTATATAACTATAGTCAAGAACAGGTGTTAGAACCTATAAAGATAACATTTGTTAATAAAATTAAAAAAAGAATAGGTGTTAGAAACAGGTTTGGGAACAAATGCAATCAACTCTTGGTAAGTATATAACTCAACCAATAGGTGCAGACATGAGGAAACAAGAGTACTCTAAAGAAGTGAGTGAGTACTGTAAGTGCTATAGACATTGTACATTGTGTTCCAGTTTGGTCTCTTCCTTGAATTCTAGATAAATGCCTGTTCAGTAACTCCAATTGTCTGAAAAGTGGGCAACTCAAACTCAGTACAGTCAGTTCTGCATCTGTTTTGAAATTGTGAATATGTTCTAACATAATTGATGCATTAGGGAATAATTTGAGCATAACACTGATTTTGCCTTTGCTTATGTGCAGTTTTGTTTGTGAGAAACACTAGGTGAATGGAGAAAAGGGCACCCAGCTGAGCCCACGGGAACATGTAAAATGCACACACTCACATACACAACATCTACCAGCTACCTCAGTTCATATTGTGTATTATCCCTTTGGTTGTGTTTGAATGTTCTTCCACCGTTGTGAACTTTTCTCTGATAGAAAACACTCATTCAACATCCCGAACATTTAAGTGTCTTGGATCAAAAATGCCAAGAACTGAATGAAAAGGAGAGGAATTTAAGTATTGTGGAGAGGCTTGAAATAATGTGTGTTTTTTAATGAGAGAAAACAGTCAGTCTTTGCTTTGCGCAGCACCATGTTCAATGAAACTCATGCAAATAAGAAGGAACTGTATGCTCCCTTTCATGGTTCAATAGTAACTGACACCTTTTAGCAAGGACACAGTTTTGAGATGCATGATTTCCATGTACACAGTATCATGCGAGCAAGGATTGCTTGTATGTGATATCTCCTAAGTAACAGGCAGAGGGAATCCATATTGTAGCCAGACAATGCCAAAAAAAAAAAAATAGAAGTTTAAATTCTATGATTGTGGTCGGCGGCAAGATGGCGGAGGAGTAAGAGGTCGCGCTCACCCTCTCCCACAAATACATCAAAAAACGCATCTAAATATAAAACAAGTTGGACAAATCATCATCTGAATGCTGATCAATTTAAACCTCCAAAAACTGCAAGAAACCCTTGAAATAACTGGGTAGAACAAGTGAAGAAAAAAAAAAAAAAAGGTGAGAG
>PVHT020000143.1:2799049-2851163 GCA_004024745.2 Catagonus wagneri
ATATATATATATATATATATATTTGTAACAACTTTGAGTGCTTTTTGAAATCAGTAAGAATAGGCCTAAAAATGTAGAAGAGTGGGGAGGGAGTGGGATGGTATGGGAGTCTGGGGTTAATTGTTGTAGTCTATTGCCTGTGGGATGGAAAAGCAAGGAGATCCTGCTGTATAGCACCAGGAACTATGTCTAATCACCTGTGACGTATCTATATATGTATGTGTAACTGGGTCACCATGCGGTACAGTTGGAAAACTGTTAGAAAACTGTAGACTCACTATAAATGGAAAAATTAAAATTTAAAAATTAAAAAAATAATGTAGAAGAAATGGACAGATAGTTGAATATATGAATTAAAGAGCAAATAGTGAAAAACATTTGCTTGAACACCATCTTGTCAGTTAGATCCTCTCTGGCCATCCTATCTAGAATTTCACCTCCAGTTTCTCAAGTCACAGTATCTTCTATGTCCACTTTAAAATTTTATTCTTCTTTGTAACATTTATAACCATTAGGCATATTATGTAGTATTTTATGTATTTATTAGTTTATTTTCTGTCAACCTGTAGTAGTTTTAAAACATGACTGCAAATTCTTTGACACCCGTCTCATAGAAAGAGAGGGTCTACGCCCCTCCTCTGAGTCTCAGTAGGCCTAGTGGGAATAACACCACGTGACTTTTGAAGCAAGTTCATAAAAGGTCATGCAGCTTCTGCCTTGTTCACTGGAACACTGCTCTTAGAGCCTGACTACCCTGAGGCAGTTGTGCTCTGTGGAAGCGCTGGTCAAATGGAGGGGTCCCCTGTGGAAGCTGGGAGACAGTGTCAGCCAGGCCTAGTCTTTGAGTCATGCTAGACCAGATGCTGAGAATCTAGAGGAAAGATGAACATTCACATAATTGCAATACGTAATTACAAGTCAATGTGAAAGATGAGATATTAACAGAGAGCTGTGGGAAATAAGAAGAGAGTAGTTTTCAGTAGAGGACTGTGAGGTGACATTTGAGCTGTCTTGAAGGATGAGCAGGAATTTGCCCAGCTAAGGATGTAAGAATAATTAGACTCTTGGTCTCCTCTGCTTTCCAACACCATGAGGGCAAGGAAGGTCCATCCTCTGACAACAGGAATCAGCCAACTGACTGGAAACATAGGCTGAGCTATTTAGTGAGTATTGGGATTAGGTAACCTGATTATACAGGAACAAAACTACCAAGTTTAGGCAAGACTGTGGATGGAGATGAGCAAGGCAGGCCTGTTTTCTCAGCTGTAAAAGAGATTAGAGTGAAAGACAGAGAGTGGGCCATTCTCACTCAATTCTATGATTCTAGGTCTTTCCAAAATTGGATCATCTCAAGGTTAAACGTCTTCATTCTGTCAGTTGTTCCTTGGATGATATATTTTCTAAGCCCTTTAACCAACCACACACGTGCCTCCATTTGCATGGACTCTGCTTTGTCCAAGTTTACTTTAAAGTGTAGTCTAGTGTACTGTAATGCCCAGGATAAATTTAATATTCTAGACATGATTCCATCAGAGAGGAGGCTCTGAGGTAATGCCCCCTTTTACCTGTTGTGAAAGATATTATGCCTCACAACACAGGGATTAAAGTCAAAATTTTATAGTAACTATAAATGGAGTATCACCTTTAAAATTGTGAATCACTGGATTGTATACTTATAACTATACAATATTGTACATTAGCTATACTTCAATTTAAAAAAATTATTGTACCTCATTTAGAGCAGCCTAGGCCTTCTTCAGCTGTTTTCCAATCATATCTGAGGTTCAAGGCTTTTTTCGCAGGAACTGCTAATTTTTTTTTTTTAGGACCACACCCACAGCATATGGAGATTCCCAGGCTAAGGGTCAAATTAAAGCTGTAGCCTCTAGCCTACACCACAGCCACAGAAATGCCAGATCCGAGCCACATCTGCTACCTACACCACAACTCACTGCAACCCCAGATCCTTAACCCACAGAGTGAGGCCGTGGATCTAACCTGTGTCCTCATGGATGCTAGTCAGATTCGTTTCTCCTGAGCCATGACAGGAACTCATGAACTCTTTTTTTTTTTTTTCTTAATGGATTTTATTTCAATTATAGGTGTACGGGAACTCCTGAACTCTTAACTGATTCATCCATGTACATATATTGTGAGTTTATGCAATTGATTAAACCTAAATGTTGGACTTGACATTCATTCATGTTAAATTTATTTTTGGAGTCCCAGAAGCATCTACCATAGTTAGTCAGTAAATATTTGTTGAATTGGTTTCCATTTTGCTTTAAGCTGTCAATACAATTTAACAAAAGCTTTATGAATTTTTATTAATTTTATATTCTATAACCCCTAAACCCTTCTAATTTAAAGAACGGCTTGAGATGTGTTAAAAACAAAAAAACAGAAGTCCTTTTGTGGCTCAGTGGGTTACAAACCCATGAGGATGCGGGTTCAATCCCTGGCCTTGCTCAGTGGGTTAAGGATCTGGCATTGAGGTGAGCTATGGCGTAGGTCACAGACGTGGCTCAGAAACCAAGTTGCCGTGGCTGTGGCATAAGCCGAGAGCTGTAGCTCCTACTTGACTTCTAGTCTGGGAACTTCCATGTGCCACAGGTGAAGCCCTAAAAATATAGAACAAACAAACAAAAAAGACATCATGCCCAAACTGAGTCTTAATCACAGCCTCACCTCTCCCAGAAATGGACTCTTAAACCAGTCAATCGGGAATCACCTGCTGAGTACAGGTTAGGTAATCTGCCTGATAAACCTCTGCCAGCCCCTGAATGATAATGACCTTGCAATAACCAACCCACTTTTTTTTTTGCCTAGTATAACTTCCTTGTTCCTGCTCCCTTCTGGCTGTAAAAGTATTTCCTTCTGTACAGCTCCTCTGAGCTCCTTTTAAGGCAGAATACTAACTCAGGTAGTCAGTGTAGGAGCATGGGCTTCCATTCATTCTTTGATATGGCTATTGATTAACATTTGTGGTTTAAGGGCTCCAGAGAGCAATTCCCCACAGGTGCTGTTTTATTATAGGAAATGTGCCTTCCCCACAGGCGTTGTTTACTATAGAAAGTGTACCTACTTCCACATGGACCTTAATCTCTAACCCACTCCTCAACTGATAGAAAAGGAATGAGAGGAAGGATGACTAAGTCTAATGGAAGAGAAGAACAAAGAAACCATAAAACTTACGAGACATTTCCACCCCTAAAATCCTTATTGGACAAGGACTGATATAGGTAACTGGGCAAGACCAATGCGAGAAAACCACATCTTTCTGGACCCCACTTCGGTACCCGCTCACCTTTAAGGGATAAAAATCCCTATAGGACAACAGAGAGTGGGGAGGGGGCTCTTTTCCCCCGCTCCCAGCATCCTGGGAGCTATTTGCTTTCTTGTAATAAAGACTTGGCTTGCTTGCTGCCTGTGTGTTCACAGAGATCATTCTTCGACTATATGAACAAGAACCTGGATTCCAGTAACATCTTCCCGGCCTCATTTTCCTTCTGCTAGATTGGATGCTGCCCCGTTTGAATTGAGTTTTGCTCAAACTCTTAAAATTTTTAATATGCCTCAGTTTATCTTTTAAAACAGATGAGAGTGTTGATTCTGCATTTCCTCTCATCTGTGTACTCTCTATAAATGAGACAAAGATCCCATTTTGCATCCCTAATGAATGTGACTTAGAAAAGACATAAATCTGGTGTTTACTACCAGCCTTCTCCACTGGTCAGATGTGTCCAGTTAAGTACAGTGCTAACCCTGTGAAGATCACAAAGCACAAGAAAAGCAAAAAATGGGGTCCTCAATGTGCTGATTTTGAAAACATGACATAATAGCATAGCGCTTTAAGTAAAGGACTCTTGGAATTCTCTTGTGGCACAGCAGGTTAAAGATCCAGTGTTTTCACCGCAGTGGTTCAAGTCACTGATGTGGCCTGGGTTAGATCCCTGGCCTGGGAACTTCCATATGCTGCGGGCACAGCCTAAATAAATAAATCAATAAAGGACTCAAAACTGCAGATCCTCTGTGGAGCAAGAGATGTAAATTTCCCTGAGCTCCCTGTCAGTTATTCTCTGCCCTAAGACTATTGATTTAAAGTACAAGGTCGAATCTGAAATTTCAAACCATCTTGCTTTTTGTAAAGAATTTTAGAAAGTATTCTGAATCAGATTGTTCAAGACAGTTTCTATGAGTGCAGGAGGAAAAGACCCTCAGATATAGCAGCAGTAGAAAGGAAAATGATAAGAATCAGGAGCCTCACATTCTTCATTGGCCCAAAGAACTGGGCCCACCCTCCCAAGTTCAGGCCCACAGCAGTTCCTCCACGCCTTCCCCTCCCCCACAGCAGGTGGAGGGGTATAAAGAGAAGGAGGCAAGAGGGACAAAGGACTCTAATGACTGTATTTTCCAGCAATTTTTCCCTTTAATTCTGTGCTTTTAAAGAACTGCAGGAGTGATTGCATGTAAATAGTCCTCTTTAATGGATGTCTGCTTACCATTGACTCTTTTCACGTTTAATCCATTAAGTGCTTTCCATAGAAAAAGGACACAATACCCCACAATGCACAGGGTCAACCATAAAAAATAAAATACAACCTGAATGGGGCGATGTGAGAAAAGAAATCCAAACAGTCTCAGACTAAAGAGCTCTTGGTAATTTTTTTTTTTTTTTCAGAAGCGCAGCTAAATCAGGAGCCTGTGCTAATCTTTTTCTCTCCCTTTTTTCTCCTCCCTCAGGAAGGAAGCCATTCAGGCTACAAGCAGCCTCTTATCCCAGGCTTCTTATCATTAACCAGAGGAGCCAGTGCTAGAAATGAGATTCAGAGCCACGACCAGGAAAGGCTCTTTCCTTAATTGAGCGCCTCTCTTTTGAAGTCCTGTCTCCCTGGTGGAGCCCGGAGCTGGCTGGGTCCCCCTGGCCAAGATCACTCGTGTGTAATCTCTCGCACACCAGCAGCAGATGCTCCACGGCTTGGAGCTTTTTGAAAGGCCTTTAATAAGATTTCTCAGTCCTGCATGTGTCAGGCAGGTGGAGGGGAGGAATAGTTTTCAGAAAAGCCACTGATCAAAGGGTTTGAGGCATTTTAGGCGTTCTGGGGCTTTCCTGCCAGATACACCCCAGTCAAGAATCTGGAGTTCTGGGGGATTCTCTCCATCCTGCTTCTTACCCTGCTTCCCCTGCCCTGTCCCCATGGGCTGAAGGACCACATCTCTTCCAATTCCTTCAACTTATGGAAATTAAGATGAGTGTTCTCTGAGATTTCTTGATCTCCTTGGGGTTATTTAGAGATACATGAGGCTGTCAGGAGTTCTGGTGGGAGGTTCAATAAATGAAATACCCCATTTGGAGCTGATTTGGAGGAAGGGACTCTTTTTTAAAAATCAGCCAAGCTCACATGATGTTGGAGTTGATGAAACTCTGAATCCTGCTGTCCTCTGTAAATGAGAGTAATTCTAGACATAAAGATGAGATTGTCATGGGAATTTGATGATGTAAAACATGAGAAGCCACTTGCAAGAATGTTCCAAAGAGCTCAGAAATGTTTATTATTAGCTTATTATTAGTTTGTTATTAGCCCCGTGGGTAGGAGCATCCTTAACTAAGGGCTGGACTGCTAAGCTTAACACAGAGTGAGGACACTGAACACAAAAGAGTCCAGGCTCTGTCAGCTATGGCCAGACAATCACACCTGGGTGGAGAAACTAGATTATTTTCAATCACAGAATAATGTCTTCCTGCTCTGTCACACCCTGGCCCTTGCCCAAGCTTCTTTCCCACTTCCCACTCCATCTTCTCTACATCCATCGACCCTCTCCTTTTGCCATCTGCCCCCATGTTCAGCAAAACCCCAAATCAGATCAGTTTAGTTGTGTGCACTCTTTCTCTTCAGCCCAGGCTGCTGAGTTTTACAGAGAGGTCCCCACTGCTCAGACCGATGTCACCACAGCATCACGAATTCCAGTATCAGCGGGAAGTGTCTCTATATGTCCCCAGTTCACATAGGAAAGAGTTCATGCTCCTCAGGTCCTATCCCACCTCCTCCCATCTTTTCAGCAGGTGACCTGGTCTGTCTGGTTCCCGAGAAAATGCGGGCACCAGGCAGAGATCCCTCAGCCCACTCACTGCTCCTCTGTCTACACACTTACGGACACTCAGACTCACCCCATCCCCCTTTCTGTCTAGGGCACTGGATACATCTTTTTCTCCTGTCCTCAGGGTTCCATCTCCTGTGTTTTACCCCTTACTAGGCTTCCTAAATGAACTTAGCAACCTTCCTCTCTCCCTTTCCCTCTGCCTCTCTCTCTCTTATAGACACACCTCTTCTTCCATTTTCCTTTTATTCCAGCTTCTGTCCTTGCCCTCTCTTTTTCCCTTGATGGCCAAGCTTCATGAAGGTATTTACACATCACTTCTGTTCTCACCACGTGTTCGCCTCTACTGTCTCTGCACTGGCTCCACCTTGCAGCGGGGTTGAATAGACTCTCTCCAGGCTCTGTATTATTGGACCTGCCCGCAGCATTTCCTATGAACTTCCCTGATAATACTCCATGCCGATATCCATGACAGCACTCTGTGCTGGTTCTCCCACCCCTTCTATCATGCCTTCTCAGCCTCCTGATTGACTTGTCCCTTATCCATTAACAACCCTCCCTGGGTTCTGGCCTCCACCTTCTTCTCGCTCTGTACATTCGCCCTGATTATCTTATTCTCACTCCTGGCAGCACCACAACTTCATTCCATCCCAGATCAATCTCCTAAGCTCTAACTGTTCACAGCAAACTGCCTATGGGACCTGTCTACTCAGATGTTCCACTTGGCACCTCAACAGATGATCTTGTTAACTAATTTTCATATCCTCTTACCTAAACCCACTCTCATCTCCCATATCAAAGCAGTTACCAAAGGCAATTGCTTCTCCTTCCTAAATTTCTCTGAGTTCCTTCTTCAGCTCTCTCCCCCCATAGCCACTACTTAGGTCAGGTGCCTTTTTCTTTTTTCTTTCCTAGATGACTGCAACAGCCCCCAATTCATTCTCTGGTCCAGCTGTCTGCACCCCCCCCCGACACACACACATCAAAATACATTGCCTTCAGAGAATCTGACACAACCAGATTTCATAGCCTCTAAGGCCGTGATGACCTCCTTCTCTAAAAACCCAAAGGGGTGGGCTCTGCAACTCTGAAGTCACCATATGATCCTGACCCTCCTCCAGGCTACAGGTGATTGGATTGAGGAACATACTGTGATCCAAGCTGAACCGATCAGATTCTGAGAATTTACAGTGGGGACCCAGATGATCCTAGGCAGTTATGTTAGCACTTAAACTGAATGAGTATTCTCTAGGTAACTTTTGTTTTCTTCTGTTTTTCTTCTCTGTGTTTTCTAAATAAGCAAACAAAAAACGTAACATTTTTGTAACAAGAAAATAAAAACCTTTCTGTTGGTTTTAAAGTAAAAATTCTAGGATTTGGTAGCTATACTAAAGTCAGTTCTCATTTGACAGCTTACTTATGTGAAATAAGGGCAGACTGACCATAAGCAATAATATTTACTTATTGTCAGAACATTCTCACATTATCGGAATTGAAGAATTGTTCCTGTTAAATTCCATCACTGCTTTCCTTCTTTTCCTCTTGTTTTTCTGGTGGGCCTCCCGTTAAACCTTTGAGCTTCTATGGTGCAGTGGTAGTGGCTGGTTAAAGCCCAGTGTTTGTCTGGACTTCGGGACCAGACAGATGTAGATTAACATCCTAGTTTTACCACCAGCAGGCCGACTGTGGACAACCTACTTAAGCTTTTTGTGACTCAGTTTCTTTCTATGCAAAATAGGATGATAATGCCTACGTCACAGAGCTGTAGTCAAGTTTAAATGGCATCATGTATATAAATGCCTTGGCACAGATTAAGGGTGCAGCCAGTAATATTATAGTCAATCTATCTGTCGACCTGCTGGGGCTCTACTGTTTAGTGATCATCACTGATCTCTAGCCCTTGGCTCCCCCTCTTCCTGTTCCCCAGTCAATCTGCACCCACTCTTGGCTCTAACAGTTCTCAGTTTCAAGAACAGATACTCTGAGGCCTACATATAAAATTGCACTTCTTTCACTAGACAGACTGGGCCTGGGTAGGGGATGAGGTAGGACTTAGGTATTTCAGTAAGTTCCTTCAGACAGACATCCCAAGGAGAGAGAGGGCAACCTAATCTCTAACTGCACACAACTAACTGTCTCAGGGACATGTCTACTCAACTGGAGTGGAGCCCCCTCTCCCCACTCCTCCAACCCCACCTTCCACTCTTTTCCTACTGGTTTGCTGATCTCCTATCACACTGTCCTTTTGCTCTCCTCCAGATCCACCGTGACTGTTCCTTCCTCAAGGCCTTTAGCCTCACTGTTTTCCCGCCTTTGCCCATGCTCTTACCTAGCTAGGTCCTTGTCTTCACTCAGTTATCTGCTCAAATATCAGCCAGGCCCTCTCTGGACAGTATCTAAAACAGCTTTCTTCCCCTAGGTAAACTCTGTCACCCTGCTTTATATGTACATAACACCTACTGCTATCTAAACTTGTGTTATTTATTTGCTTACTTGTGTGTAAGTGAATGAAGGCAAGGTCTTTATCTTGTTCTTTGTTAGGGCTAAGTAGGACGCCTAATACCTAATAGGCACTCAAACAATATTTGTCAGATATCTAAATAAAATGTTGGAACAACAATCAAAAACGTGTCAGCAGTGTATGTAATTAGATAAAAATACATGGGCTTGGGAACTTGGGGGAAATGATGGGTTTGTAACTTGGGGGAAATGATGGGTTTGTAAAAAGAAACTAGAAGGAGAAGCCAAGAATAGGAAATTTCAAGGGAAAAGACGTGCTAGAATGATTAAGACCCGTTTAGGTGACAGTTAAGGAGGCTGATCTGACTAGAGCAGAACTGGTCTTTTGAAGAAGAAAAAGAGATGAAGAGATGGTGATGGTGGTGGCAACTATGGTGATAAAGTCAGTGTGCATGTACAGCTGCACAAGCTGTATGCGACTCAGAAAGCGTCACATCTCAAGTATTGTCATTCACAATGAGAAATTTTCAGCCCTTATTTCTTCTGCTCCTTTTCCTCTCCTCTCTTTCTGTTACTCCAGATATGCGTATGTAGCTGTACTTAAAGGTGTGTCAGGAGTTCCCTTTGTGGCTCAGTGGTTAAGGAGCCTGACTAGGGTCCGTGAGGATGTGGGTTCGATCCCTGGCCTCACTCAGTGGGTTAAGGATCTGGCATTGCCCTGAGCTGTGGTGTAGGTCGCAGACATGGCTTGGATCCTGCATTACTGTGGCAGTGGCCGAGGTTGGTAGCTGCAGCTCCAATTCAACCCCTAGCCTGGAACCTCCATATACCACGGGTGGGCCCTAAAATGCAAAATAATAATAATAAAAATAAAAAAATAAAAGTCATGTCACATTTCTCTAAGGCTCTGTCAATTATTTTTGCATTTTCTCTCTTCTTTAGATTGAATAGTCTCTATCCATCTATCTTCAAGTTTGCTGATTCATTATTCTGCTAGCTCATATCTACTGTTAAGCCCCTCTCGTGAATTTTTCATTTCAGTTATTGGATTTTCAACTGGAGAGTTTCCATTTAGTCCTTTAAAAAAATGATTTGTTCATTTATTAAAATTCTCTATTTGAAGAAACCTTGTCATTATAACTTCCTTTTCATTTTAAAGTAAGTTCTTCTTTAGTTCTTTGAAAGTCTTTGTAATGGTTGCTTTGGAGTCTTTGTTAAGTACAACATCTGAGCTCTATCAAGGCAGCTGTTGTTGCCTGTTCTTTTTTCCTATATATGGGTCATATTTTCTTCTTTCTATGCCTGTGTTGTAATTTTTTGGTTGAAAATCGTATATTTTATTTTATTTTGGTCTTTTTAGGGCTGCACCCACGACATATGGAGGTTTCCAGGCTAGGGGTCTAATCAGAGCTGTAATCGCTGACCTACACCACAGCCACAGCAATGTCAGATTCAAGCCATGTCTGCAACCTACACCACAGCTCATGGGAACACCAGATCCTTAACCTACTGAGTGAGGCCAAGAGTGAACCCGCCACCTCATGGTTCCTAGTCGGATTCGTTTCCACTGTGCCACAATGGGAACTCCAAAAAATCATGTATTTTAGATAACGTAGCAATTCTGGATTCTGATATTCCTCCCTCCTTTCTGAAACTTGTTTTTGCAGTTTTCTTGTTTATTTAGCGGCTTAATTTGACTATTTTAGTGATGTCTTTTTCCTCCCCTGTCTCACCCTCTGGTGCTGTTGCTCCTCAGTGGATAAAGATTTGGATGTGTGCAGAGTCACCCTGGAATGACAGTGGTTTTAGCAGGGCTTTCTTTGTCTCTTTCCTGGATCTCTCTGTGAAGGTGGCTGCCTCATTTTGTATCACACTCAACTGTTAGAGCTAATTGCTTTGTTGTTTTCTGTGGGTGCTCAATGAATAAATTACTCAGCAGTCTGACCCAATTAAATTTGGGATCTTTTGTAGCCGCAGTTCTTGAGGTTTCTTCTAATCCCCGGAGGGCTCCTCTTAGTTGTCCATCTCTGATCCTCTTTGATGAACTCTATGATCTATGGTTTAGCTTGTGGCTCTTAATTAAAAGGAGTTATTGTTTTCAAGAGCACCTGCAGGGCTGAACTTTCTCACACTTTCTTTTAAATAAAGTCAATTTCTTTAGAAAGTGTATTGGAGCTCCCTTTTCTTATGGCCTTTGTCTTTCTCTGGTTAAAAATCTCTAAGCCACTATTCTGGGTGCTGGGTAGGGCAATAGCCTTTTTAATCTTTTCAACTTGCCTCTTTCAGGATAGAACCTCTACCCCATGAGTGCTGGGTCAAGGTGATCAGATTCCAGGGTTCTTGTTCCATGCCTAGGGTAGAGCCCCCTCTTATGATTGGTAGCTGAGTTGCAGAAGAGACTCCTCCAAGCTCTCAGCTACACTCATCAGGAATTTAGCTTTTTCAACTCTGAGTTGGAAGCAATAAAAAAATGCTGGTGGCCTGGCTCTCCTGGTGAGATATGATAATTTGATAGGGACCTGAGGGGAGAGGAACCCCATATTCTTGAGCACTCCTGTCCAGAGTGGGGTTTCCATCCAGCTGAGCTGTAGGGATATTGGGGGAAAGGAAGAAAATAGGGTTTGGTACAAATGCCATAGGACGTCTTTGATTTTGAAATACAATTATAGTAGATTTTCTTGAATAAAGATTTCTTCCTTTGCTGTTTGCCCTTGTGACAATTTCTAGAGATTTAAAATATTGTCCCTGTGATAATGGGTCTTTGGAGTTCCTCATGCTACCATCCTAAAGTCACAGACTTCATTCACATTGCAGATTTGTATCTTTATAATAATAATAACTTTCTGGCAGATGCCTGTAAGACATCTTATTCTAACAAACTCAGTATATTCCAGAAACTTTCCGTCAAGTAAAAGTCAAGTGTCCTGGGGAAGGGATAACTTTTTCTAATTTGTACAGAGTCTCCTTTTGGCCAAGCCTAGACCTTGATGGTGCTGGTTAGGAGGGTGGGAGTATGATATGGTTGGAGGTAGAGGTGGTTCTGGTCATCGTGTGTTGTCAGGGCTGCTGCATTTGGCTGTACAGATTCTCGTGCAACTGTAGGGTCATCATAGATTTATATTTGTTATTATAATTCTCCTGAGTGTCTCTCATTTGCTCCTCCTGTCTACTCTTCCCACTTTTTCACCTTGTTCTGTGTCCAAGAAATTGACCTGTATGAACTGTCTCAGTGGGTTGCTCTGCTCTTTGGCTTCTGGTTGGATTCAGAGAAAATCAGAGGGTAAAAGGAATGTGAGGTGGGAGCATTTCTTCCCCTGATTCTCTTTGCCAGGTCATTGCAGGTTGACCATATCCCTCTACTGAAGGTCACAATTCTTGTCAAATAGCCTATCCATACGCTACCTTTCTCTGGGTTGTGATTTCCATACCCTGTTCTTGAACCTCCAGGCTTAGTGAATGACAATGACTCCTGACTATTGCAAGCCCTGTGGTAGTACAGTCTCCATTATTTTTTTCTCCAAATCCTGCCCACAGCTTTGCAAATTGTTCGTTTATTAACTGTACTTAAATTATCTAATTTGAAGGTACCATATGTTTCCTGATGAGACCCTGGCTTATAGCAACAATTTAGCTGCAGATGGTAGTCAAATATCTTGAGGAAAGGGTGCCTTTTTCTACTTTACACCTGAGATAGCCATCCTGGGGGGGGGGTAAGCAAATACTGGTAGTGGGGATTGGAGGTGGCAGAGCTTATGAAATTACTCTGAATGCCAGGATAAGGCTAAGATGAGCAATAGACAATAGAGATTCATGAACATGTGGATGATGCTCTTTAAGTTTATTCTGGCAGCTTTGTGAAAAACAGACTAAGATAAAGGGCACCTTCAGAAAAAGAAACCAACTCGAAAACTGTTGCTCTGCTTTTTGTAACAAAGCAGTGAGACCCTAGGCGAGAAAAGAAGCCCTAGGGGGAGGGGAAAAAAAAAAAAAAGAGAGCATCCCAGAGACCAAATGAAGGGAAAAGGCAGCGCTTCCTGACAATTATGTTGGAGATGGAAAGAAAAACAAAGAATGGGAAGAATAAAATATGCCTATAGCACATGTGGGTAAACTAGAGAGTTGAGGAAGATGATAGAAATAATAATAATCAGAATGACTTTTTGCAACTTAGATTTATTAAATGCTTCCTGGGTTGTGACCACAAGGTTTTAAGAGTTTAACAAGTATTAACTCCCTTAATCTCCCATTGTCTTTGTGAACAAGACCTCATACCACATTTCGAAGATGGGGAAACAGAGGCATAGAGAGCTCCAGTTACTTCTCCAAGGTCACATAGTAAGCAAGTTAACGAGTAATTGAGTTGAGATTCAATCTTCAGATCCTGAATCCTGCTGCCTCAGAAGATATGTATATGTATGTGCTGAGGGCTCAGGGAGCTAGGGTCCTAAATCAACTCTCCAAATTTATCTTTACCCCTGGTACCTCTCAAGGTGTCTGTAATTAATTTCATTCAGTTTCCATATTCACCACATCCTTTTCCACCTCTAACTGGAATGCCCTCACCTTTTTTGCCCACCTAAAAATTAAAATAAGAATAACATTGTTGAGCATCCATGCTATCACTGTCTTACATGCTTGATATGTATTCACTCCTTAATTTTCATGATAACCCCATGTAGGTATTATTATCGTAATCATCTTTGTCATCATCATCCACTAAGAAGCAAGCTGTAAGGAGCAGGGATTTCTGTTTGTTTTATTCACCAGGATGCTGCCTGGTGCACACTGCTGTGCTCAGCAAAGACTTGTTGAATGAATGAACTTTATAGATGAGGAAACTGAGGCACAGTGAGGGCTAAGATGACACAACTAGTATGCAGTGGGGCCGGGCTGGAGCCCACTTGTCTGACTTCCTAGTCCGTACAGTATCACTAACTCGCTCCAACCCAGTGTTTAAGGCCAGCACAGATGTCACCTCCCCTGGAAGTTGGAAGGAAATGGATCTTCTGGGAAAACTTTCCCACTCCTCTCCCCTTCCCATGGGAGGTCTTAGAAGAAACAGTGTGTCTTAGGGTTTGAGCAAGATCACCAGTTATGTATCATCTTGCTTGATCTTTAAATCCTTCACTGCTTTTTTGCGGTCTTCCTTGCTTCTCCTTGGCCTCTTCCCTTGTTTTCTGTGCTTCTGTCCTCTCGTGTACTTATTTTGGATTCCCAGGATAACACTCCCACCCTCAGCCTTGCCCTTTATCTCCCTTGGCCCAATTCTGGCAGTAACACTATCCACACAGCCACTCCCCGCCATTCCCTGGGGCCCACTATGCTCGCTTTGCAGAAGACACCACTTGGGTTTCCATTTCTATCCAAACTTTGATCCTCTCCAAAGCTCTTTATAGTCCACAAATTGCATTTCCTGTTTCCTCTCAAACTTTGAAATTAGGCAGCGTAGGCTGCCCTGAGTGTAGTACTCTAAAAGTAGGGCTGACACCATCTCTTCCCACTTCTCCTAATGTAGCAGCAGGGAGAGGACTGTCAATGTGTATTTATTAGACACTCAGTAGAAGCCCAGCAAGGAGCTCAGGTGAGCATATCTGTGGGGAGGAAGGATGGGCAGGATGGCCTCAGAAGTACACTGCTGTCTCAAAGCCTTGCTTTGAACTCATGACCTAAAATTAACCAAAGGGAAAATGCCAGAAGGACAAGTGGCCTCATCAGACTTCCAGATAGAAGCCAACTGTTTCAACGATGGTGTTCTGTTCAGCATTGCATTTGCTGTGACATTATGTCCCATGGGGGAGCTCTGGATTCAGCAACTGACAATGACACCTAAAACCAAATATCATTTTTTTCCCAATTCAAGTTTAAAATTCGGGAGTTCTTATCGTGGCTCAATGGTTAATGAATCTGAGTAGTAACCATGAGGTTGTGGGTTCGATCCCTGACCTTGCTCATTGGGTCAAGGATCCGGCATTGCCGTGAGCTGTGGTGTAGGTCACAGATGTGTCTTGACTCTGGTGTTGCTGTGGCTGTGGCGCAGGCCAGCAGCTACGGCTCGGATTCAACTCCTAGCCTGGGAACCTCCATACGCCGTGGGTGTGGCCCCCCAAAAAAGAAAAAGACAAAAGACAAAAAAAGATTAAAATTCGTAACTGGAGCCATGAGTTTATGAGGAAACATGACATGGTATTTCATAAGCCACACATACAATTTTTTTTCTTTTTGGAAGAAACCAGTTCTTAGGAAACCAGTTATGGAAGGCAAATTGCCTTTCGTGGTATCCTTTCAGTTCCTGGCTCTCAGAGATTGTGACTCATAACCACAGATTTTAGCCTGGGCCCGGGGCTGCAGCTTGGAGCTGGGAATGGAGGCTGTTATTGGAGGTGACTAACCAGCATCCAGCTGAGGTAGCGGAATCTGGTGGTGCTAATGAGAAAAGATGACTACTGCCTTTGCTTTTCCATAAGGTGGAGGTTTTCTTTGGCAGATTTTCATCCTCTGAATGAAATGGCTGATGTAAACTTTCCACAGATGCAGTATTCTAGGATGTTAGGACTAGAAATTTACTTAGGGATCATCTCCTCCATCTTCTCAAGTTACATAGGTAGAAAGTAAGGCAGACAGACCAGGTAACTTTGTTACTAAATTTTGCCTGTGCTGAATTCTGGGCTTTTGCTGCAGAAGCCACAAGGATGTCTCTGTGGGCCGTCTGCTATGGTGCAGTAGAATAAATGGAGAGAGAGCACAGAATTCTCTTTTGTGAATGACAATTGGTTGACATGGCTATCAAGGTTTGGTAATGTTCTGATAATCACAGTATCTTCAGTGCCATCCTGGAAAAGTCTAGGAGCACAAAATCCAATGAACAGAGTAGCTGGTAGAGCGATACAGGGCTTTGAGTTGACCTGAGCATGCTGGCTTCATCATATTTCGTATTTTAAGCCTGCCAAGTGTGCAGACTCTGTGTGGTGGGTTGTGCTGCACCAATTTATCTTGGCTGGGAATTTTGTTTCCCCAAATCCTCTCCCTTGCCTGAGTCAGATTAGAGTTGGTCAGAAGCTCAACCTGCATGCAATTTTTTTTTTTAATTTTTTATTTTTTGTCTTTTCATCCTTTTATGGCCGCACCCAGGCTAGGGGTTTAACAGGAGCTGTAGCCGCAGGCCTACACCACAGCCACAGTAACGCGGGATCTGAGCCACATCTGCAACCTACACCACAGCTCACAGCAATGCGGGATCCTTAACCCACCGAGCAAGGTCAGGGATTGAACCTGCAACCTCATGGTTCCTGGTCGGATTCATTAACCACTGCACCACGATGGGAACTCCTTAAATTTTTTATTGCAGTTGATTTACAATGTTCTGTCAACTTCTGCTGTACAGCAAAGTGACCCAGTTATACACACACACATATATACACACACATATGTATTCTTTTTTTCGCATTATCCTCCATCGTGTTCCATCACAAGTGGTTCGATATAGTTCCCTGTGCTACACAGCAGGATCTCATGGCTTATCCACTCCAAATGCAATAGTTTGCATCTGGACCACTGGCCTCGCTACCAACAGCCTCAAGGCCACTACCAGACAGAGGCAGTAGCACAGGCCAGAGCTCCCCCAGGCCTCTCCACAGCCCCACCTCACAGTCCTCCTTCAGCCCCTGGATCACATTTCACTCCTCTGTTTAACTAGCTGGTGTCTCCTTGTCCTCCACCTTTCCCTCTCATACCTTCACTTCGCTCCACAGCAGTGTAAGGTCCAGTTCCCCTAAGAGGTCCTTTATCCTATAGTGAGCAGATTGACTCCGCCCCTCTGACTGAACCCTAAGCGATGCGTGATGGAGCTGCTGGAAATTGAGCCCCGGGCATCCCGGGCCTCGGGCCACTCCCTGCATCTGGGAATCCACCACAAAACCCTGGTGGCAAAGGAAGGAAACAGGAGGTGCTCTTACCGTAAACAGGCACTTTCATGCTGTCTGCCCCTCCCAGGAAGACTCCTCAGGTAGAGAAAGAATGTCCCTGACAGTGTCTTCAAAGGACTGTCAAGGAGGATGGAGGAAGCTGAGAGCCATGCATCCCAGGGGGCCCTCCCATGGGGACAACTCTTTCACCAAGTAGAAGCCTTTCCTAAGCCTTTGTAACCCCCTAACCCCTTCCTGTTCCTCCCCTCCCCCACAAAGAACCCAGCTGCACTCTAAGATTTTTTAATATCCTTGTTGTCTAATTGATCTGCAGAGCGGCTTCCTTAATCTATTTTGACAGTTCCTATTTCCAGACCCTTCTGGGACCAGATAACTTGTGAAAATCAATCTTAAAAGGACTATGATTAACTTTTCCAACCTCTATAAAATACATAATTTGTAGCTTCTCACATTATTGTTTTTCACTCTGTCATTTAAAAACATGACATGATAGTGGTAAAAAATCAGAATATCGTTTGAATGAACTTCCTGAGGCCTAAGGGGAAAAGCCCCCGAATCAGATAACTGCTAAAATCACTGCATATTAGCCAAACTTTAAACGGCAGAGGAAGGACATGGCTACATCTGATAGCAGGACATCAAGTGAGTTTTTTAGTAAAAATTTCCCTCTTTTCTCCTTTACTTGTCAAGGCAAATTTTCTTTTTAAATTTTTGTTTTGATTTTTTTTTAACTAGCTAACTCAGTTTCTAAAAATACTGATTTGCAGGTTGTTAAACAGATGTTATAGAGAAAAGAATTTCTGTGAGAAAAAAGAGAGAGAGAGAGACTGGGAGTTCCCCTCGAGGCTCAGCAGTAACGAACCCGACGAGTATCCATGAGGATGCAGTTTGATCTCTGGGCCTCACTCAGTGGGTTGGATTAAGGATCCAGTGTCGCCATGAGCTGTGGTGTGGGTCGCAAACAGGGTTCAGATCTGGCATTGCTGTGACTGTGGTGTAGGCTGGCAGCTGAAGCTCTGATTCAACCCCTAGCCTGAGAACTTCCATATGCTGCAGGTATGGCCCTAAAAAAAGAAAAAAAAGAAAAAAGAGAGAGAGAGAGTCTCTTTGTCTCAGGAGCTGTGCTGGACACTGAGCAAAATATCCTTGATCCCAGTACAGTTAAACAATCTTGCTTTCTGGAAGATTCTTCAGGACCTCTGTTAGATCAATATGTACCATGAATACCAAGAGGAAATGCTGTGCCACATTTTCCCAACTGATCTGACCACACTTCTTCCTCTTCTTCTCTCTTTTCAAACTTACAAAGCAGAACTAGTTTTCTGTAGGATCCTTGTGAAGTGCTGGCCTCAATCGAGTAAATCCTAAGCCTAACTAATTTGTAAGAAAGCATATTTCTAAAGAACAACACTGAACTTGTGTCCAAGTTGAAACTTACATCATGAAAAAAAGTAAAATGAAAAAATACTATTCCTTTTTCGTAAAACGAATTAAGAGTATTGACATCATATTTGTTAGCAACGCAAAGATGGGTTTTGATGTTTTTTAGCTTTAAGTGGGATGACTGTTTAATGTATCTACTATGGTGTGACAATTCACAAGGCAGAAAAATGATAAGCAAATTCTTAACTTAGGGCTATGTTTATACTTTCGTTAAAGATTAATCCAATACAATTCGGTGATATATAGTAGAAAAAATTGGGGGTCTAGATGGTTTTTTGAATTATAATCCATGTGTCTGCCTGTGTCCATTCAAGGATTTCTCTTCTCTGGTACCTTTGGAGAAAAGGGGAGCATGTCTCATTTCTGCTCCAGGGTCAGTCCAAATCAGTCCAACTCTCTGCTGCACCCTGGCTGTAGCTCCCACTTGGACCTCCATCCACCAGAATCCTGTTGTCCATGGATTCTGTTGTCCCCCTTGATATCATCCTGCAGTGACACATGCTGCTGACCTCAGTTGAGCGGTGCTGCAGGCACATTTGCCTACATCCTCCTGCTCCTGAACTTCCCACTATGCTGTTAGTGGAAAGAGACTTGCTTTCTTTTTCTAATCTTTCTGGCCACACCTGCAGCATGTGGAAGTTCCTGAACCAAAAACTGAACCCTAACCACAGCAGCGACAACTCCGGGTCCGTAACCTGCTGCACTACCTAGAAACTCCAAGACTTTTCTTTTTTTTTAAGTAAAAGTAGCTGAGGATGGAAATGAAATTTACATACCTCTCTATTGAAATTCCTTGCCGTTTCACCTACTTAAAGCCCTGAAGACCTCTATCTTCTTTACTCTTTCCCTCTCTCTCTCTAGTTCTTTTAAAAGTTGCTTATGCGGAGGTATAATTTATATCTAATTTTTATAATATGTAAACTATACCCTGTTCAGTGTGCAGCAGTTTTATGACATTTGACAAATGCTACAGTTGTATGACCACCACTATAATCAGGATATAGATTATTTTCATCACTCTTTTCATGCTCCTTTCTAGTCACCCCTCACCTTACCCCCAGCACTCAACCACCTCCAATTTATGCTCTTTCTATATCTTTGCTTTTTTGAGAATGTCATGAAAAAGGAGTTAAAAAGGAATCACATCATATATAGTTTTATGTACCTAGTATAATGCACTTGAGATGCATTCACATTTTTTCCATGAATCATTGGTGTGTTCATTCATTCTGCTGAGTAGTATTCCATTGTATGCCTGGACATTTTTTTTTAAAAAGCAGTTTGCCAGTTGAAGGACTTTTGAGCTGTTTTCTATTTTTGGTATGTATGTATGTATGTATGTATGTATATATGTATGTATGTCTTTTTAGGGCCACACCCGCAGCATACGGAGGTTCCCAGGCTGGGGTTTGAATCGGAGCTGTAGCCACTGGCCTATGCCATAACCACAGCAATGTGAGATCTGAGCCATGTCTGCGACCTATACTACAGCTCACAGCAACACTGTATGCTTAACTCACTGAGTGAGGCCAGGGATCAGACCTACGTCCTCATGGATGCTAGTCAGATTCGTTTACGCTGAGCCATGACAGGAACTCCTGTTTTTGGTATTTATTAATAAAACACTCTAAACACTACTTACAGCTTTTTATGTGAATATATCTTCATTCCTCCTGGGTAAATACTTAGGAATGAGATTACTGAATCATGCGCGTAAACATGTGTTTAACTTTATAAGAAACTGACAGTTTTCAAAAGTGGTTTTGTATCATATTGCATTCCCACCAGCAAGACATAAATTTCCATTTGATTTGCTTCTTCATCAGCACTTGGTATTATTTCTTTAAGCAATTTCTAATAGATATAGAGTACTATCTCACTGCAGTTTTAATTTCCTTAGTGACTAATAATGTACATTTTTCATGACCTTGTGTGCCACCCACATATCTTTTTTGGTGAAGTGTCTGTTCAAGTCTTCTGTCCACTTTTAAAAATTGGGTAGTTTGGTTTTTTAACATTGCATTTTAAGCTTATTAATAAAATTTGGACAGAAGTGCTTCATCAGACATGTTTTACAAATATTTCTCCCAGTCAGTGATTTGTGATATTAACTTCCTTAATTGTATCTCTCAAAGAGCAGAAGTCCTAAATTTTGATTAATACCAATTTATATATTTTTTCTTTTCTGGATTATGCTTTTAGCGTGGCATGTAAATATGTTTTGCCTAAGATCACAAAGATTTTTCTCTTATGTTTTCTTCTAAGAAATGTATTGTTTTCGATTTAACATTTAGATTTAGAGCCATTTATATATATCGTGTAAGATTTGGATCAAAGTTCATTTTTTTCCCCATGTAAATGTCCAATTGTTCACCACAATTTGTTGAAAATACCATCCTTTCTCAGTTAAATTACTGTATTAGGATTCTATAGAGACACAAAGCCAATAGGATGTGTGTGTGTGTATACAAACACACATATACATATATACACACACACATGCACAGACACACATACATATACCTTAATATATATAAATATATATGGAATATATTTATATCTATGTTTTACGTATTTATATTACGTATAAAATACATATAACTGTTTATTATGAGGAATTGGCTGATGCAGTATGGAGGCTAAGAAGTACTGCCATTTGCAGTCTGCAAGGTGGAGCCCCAGAGAAGCTGCTGGTATAATTCTAATACAAGTCCAAAGGCCTGAGAACCAGGAGCACAGATGTTTTAAGTCCCAGTCCAAGAGCAGAAGACCAGTGTTTTAACTCAAGCAGTCAGGCAACATGAGAGAAATTCTCCTTTCCTCTGTCTTTTTGTTTCATTCAGGCCCTCAGTGGATGGCTGATGCCCGCCTACACTGGGGAGGGCCATCTGCTTTATTCAATCTACCAACTGAGATTAGCATTACAAATGCCGAGGCCTTCCAGAAATACTTTCACATACATACCTAGAAATAATGGTTTTGGGGGGAGCTGCACCCACAGCATGTGGATGTTCCTGAGCCAGGGATCAAACCTGTGCCACAGTAGTGACCCAAGTCACAGCATTGTCACCCTTAACTTGCTGGGCCACCAGGAAACTCCTAGATATAATTTTTAACCTCATTTCTGGACATTCTGTGGCCTAGTCAAGTTAACACAAAAAAGTTAACCACCTCAATTACCTTGGAATCCTTGCTAATAATCAATTGACCACATATGTGTGGATCCATTTCTGGACTCAATTCTGTTCCATTGATCTCTCCTTTCACTAAAATCATATAGTCTTGGTTACTATTGCTTTATACTAATCCTTAAAAATCAGATATAAGTTCTAACAACCTTGTTCTTTTTCAAAATTACTTTGACTTTTCTAGTTTCATGGCTTTTCCATTTAAATTTTAGAATCAGCTTGTCTATAAAATATCTTGCTGTGATTTTGATTTGGTTTAAATCTTTAGATAAATTTGGGGAGAATTAATAACTTGAGAATATCGAATCTTGGAATCTATGAGTGCAATATCCTCTCCATTTTTTTAGGTGTTCTTTGGTTTCTTTCATCAATGTTTTGTAGTCTTCACTATACAAAAAAATACTCTATATATTTTGTTAGATTTATACTTAAGTATTTTTGTTTTTTCAATGCTAAGTCGTACATTTAAAAAACTCAATTTCCAAATGTACATTGTTAATATATACAAGTACATCGATTCTTTTTGGCGCAACCACAGCATGTGGAAGTTCCCAGGCCAGAAACTGAATCTGTGCCACTTCAGTGACCCAAGTCACAGCAGTGACAACAGCAGATCCTTAACCCACCAGGCCACCAGGGAACCCATACAGTTTTGCATTTTTTTTTTTTTTTGTATCGACCTTGTGTAAAAGATGACTTTGCTAAACTCATTCCTTACTTCTAGAACATATTTGGAGACTTTTTGCAAATAGAGATAGTTCTGTTTCTCCCTTTCCAATCTGTATGCCACTTTACTGCTTGCCTTATTGCAGTGGTTGGACTCTCCAGAAGGATGTTGGTAGAAGTGGTGAGAACAAATATCCTTGCCTTATTTCTGATCTTAGGGGGAGGGAAATCAGTCTGTTACCATTAAGTATGATGTTAGCTGTAGGTTTTAAAATGATGTCCTTCATCAAATTATCCTCCTCTATTTCTAGCTTGCTGAGAGTTTTAACATGAATAGTAATATTGTCAAATGCTTTTTCTGAATCTGTTGAAATGATCACATAGTTTTTTCTCTTTAGTCTTTTGATGTGGTGAATAATATGATTGATTTTCAAATACTGAACCAACACTGTATTCCTGGGGTTAACTCTATTTGGTATGATGTATTTTTTCTAATGTTGTTTTGAGGATTTTTACATCCATGTTCATGTGGGAAATTGTTCTGTAACTTCCTTTTCTCATGATGTCTTTGTATGGTTTTGGTATCCAGAAATACTTTCCTTATAAAATTATTTGTTGATATTCTCTTCTATTTTCTAGAGGAGTTGGAAATTAATGGAACTATTTCTTTAAATATTTGGTAGAACTTGACAGTAAATCCATATGGGCCTGAAGTTATCTTTGGTAGAAGCTCTTTTTTTTCTTGCCTTATTCTCTTGTTGTCTCCTCTCACAAGATGGCTATCTTTAATGTTGTATTTGAGTTGATTTTTCTTATTTGTTTGCGTATCAATTGTAGATTTTTGGTTTGCAGTTACCCTGGAGTTTTAATATAGGAGTCTATATATAAATGAGATTGTTTTAAGTTGTTGGTTTCTTAATTGCACGTGCTTCTCCAGTGACCTGCATTTGTGCTCTCTTCTCACAATTTCTGATTTTGGTAGCATAATTGTGCATGGATGATTTAGTATCTTTACTGTATATATGCCTTTACTGGTGAGCCTTGTCATTTGTGGTGTTTTTGTTTCTGGTTATGGCCTTTTCTTTTCTGCCTAGAGAAGTTCCTTTAGGATTTGTTGTAAAGCTGGTTTAGTGTTGCAGAAATCTCTTGCTTTTGCTTATCTGTAAAGGTTTTGAGCTCTCCTTCAAATCTGAATGAGAGCCTTGCTGGATAAAGTAATCTTGGTTGGAAGTTTTTCCCTTTCATCACATTAAGTATATCATGTGACTCCCTTCTGGCCTGCAGAGTTTCAGCTGAAAAATCTGATAACCTTATCGGGGTTCCCTTGTATGTCATTTGTTTCTTTTCCCTAGCTGCTTTCAAAATTTTCTCTTTGTCTTTAATTTTGGTCATTTTGATTAATATGTGTCTTGGGGTTTTCCTCTGTGGGTTTATTTTATATGGTACTCGTTGCGCTTCCTGGATTTGAGTGAGTGATTCATTTCCCATGTTAGGGAAGTTTTCAGCTATCATCTCTTTGAATATTTTTTCTGTCCCCTTCTCTCTCTTCTCCCTCTGGCACCCCTATAATATGGATGTTGGTGCATTTAACATTATTCCAGAGTTCTCTGAGACTCTGCTCATTTCCTTTCAATCTTTTATCTCTTTTCTCTTCTGTGTTAGTGACTTCCACTAATCTGTCCTCCACCTCACTGATTCGTTCTTTTGCCTCCTGTATTCTACTATTGGCTGCTTCTAATGAATTTTTTATTTGTTATTGTATTTTGCATCTCTTCTTGTTTAATTTTTACAGTTTGTATTTCTTTGCTTAGTGTTTCCTGTAAATTATCAGTCTTTGCCTCCAGTCTATTTTCAATGCTTTGCATCATCTTTAGCATCAACAGTCTAAAGTCTGTTCCTGGGAGGCTGATAATCTCCTCATCCCTGAGCTGTTTTTTGGGCTTTTCTCTTTCTCCCTTATCTGAGTTATAGTTTTCTGTCTTTTCATTTTTATAGGTTTTTGGTGTGGTGACCTTTTTGTAGACAATAGAGTTGTAGCCTCTCTTAGTTCAGTTGTTTGCCTCCCCTGTGGCTAAAGTTGGTATGGAGGGGTTTGCTGTAGGCTTCCTGATGGGAGGGAGTGATGCCTGCTCACTGGTAGGTGGGGTTGATTCCTAGCCCGCTGATGGGTGGGGCTTTGTCTCTGGATGAGATTAGAGGCTGGCTGTGTGCCTGAGGGGTCTTTAGGCAGCCTGTTTACTGATGGGTGGGGCTGTAGTCCCGCCTGGATTATTGTTTGGTCTGGTGCTTCTCAGTGCAGATGGGAGGGACCAGATTTTCCCAGAAATGGCCCCTGTCACAGAAATGCAGGCTGATGAATGTTCCTGAGAGCTTCACCTCCAATGCCCTTCCCCCACAACAAGCCACAGTCACCCCTGTTTTCCCAGGAGATCCTCCAAGAATTGCAGTCAGGTTCCACCTGGATTCCTATGGAGACTTTGCTTTGCCCTGGGACCCATTGCACGTGAAAGTCTGTGTGTGCCTTTCAAGAATGGGGTCTCTGTTTCCCCCAGTCCTGTGGAGCTCCTGCACACAAGCCCCTCTGGCCTTCAATGCCAGATGCTCCGGGGGCTCTTTCTCCCTGTGCCAGATCCCCAGGCATGGGGATTTGACATGGGGCTCAGAACTCTCAGTCCTGTAGCTGAGTCTCTGTGATACAGTTACTTTCCGGTCTGTGGGGCTTCCCACCCTGGAGGTATGGGGTTGCTTCTGTCGCGTAATCACCCTTCCTACCTCTTGATGTGGTCTCCTCTTTGTCTTCTGGAGTAGAATATCTTTTTTGGAAGTTTACATTCCATTTGGTTGAAGGTTGCTTGGCATTTGGTTGTAGTTTTGTTGTTTTTTGGGAGAGAAGTTGAGCTCCAGTCCTTCTATTCCACCATCTTAATCCAATCCTGTGTATTCACCATCTATAAGTGTGATTGAATCCCTTAAGTATCTGACATTTGAACTAGCTTCTCCCAACTGCAGAGTGATATTTTATCTCTTCCAGAGTAGAGAGAGGAACTTATCTTTGTTTTCTTTCATCAATATTTAGCTCAAAACAAACGTGGCAGAAGGAGAGTGTTTCTTTGTTTATTCTCAGTTTACAAACACTGCAAATGTTGTCATCATTCAGATCAATGTTTACAAACTGCTCCTCTTCGTTCATAGTGCCCTGTCCAGCCTCACGCGCTGCTGCAGCCGATCCGTGCGGCTTGGGCTCTTCCACTCTATCTTTGGTAGAAGGTGCTAAACTACAAATACAATTTCTGTAACAGATATTGAATTATTCAGGTTATCTATGCTTTTCAAGAAAGCTATGGTCCATATCATCTAAATTCTCAAATTTATGGGCACAAAATTATTGGTAATATTTCCTAGTTTTCTTTATAATATAATACCTGCAAAGTCTGTAGCAAGATCCCATAATTAATTCCAGAAATTAGTATATTGTGTTTACTTTTTTCCTTGATCTTTGTTAATGTTTTTGAAGAATCAGCTTTTGATTTCATTGACTTTCTCTGTTATTTTAACTTTTTTGTGGGCCGAGCTGCTAGTCTTGAATTCTCTAAGCTTGTTTGTCTGAAAAGTTTTGATTTCACCTTCATTTTTCATTGGGTATGGAATTCTGTGTTGACGATTTTCTTTCAGAACGTTAAGAATGTCACTTTATTTCTTCTTGCTTATATAACTGTTATTAGGACTTTGTCTTCATCTTTGAATTTTAGCAGTTTGAATAGGTTTTTGTTGTTATTTATTGGCATTCACTAAGCTCTTGGATCAGCGGTTGATGTCTTTTATTATTTTAAAACATTCTTGTCCTTAATTTCTTCAAGTATTTCTTCTTCCTAATTTATACTCTCTTCTTCTGGGATTTCAAATGATATGTTTTTATGTCCATTTAAATTGGCCTGTAACTCTTGCATGTTCTGGTATTGTTTTTTCAGTCTTTTGTGTTTCAGTATGGTCAAGTTTCTGTTGACCTACCTTCAGATTCAATGATTCTTTCCTTAGTTGTGTTGAGTCTACTGAGAGCCCATTAAATTTATTCTCATTTCTGATACTGTCTTCCATTTCTAGTATATCCATTTGAGTCTTTCAAATAGTTTTTCCTCTCTACTGAAATTCTATCTATTTATTCATGTTGTCCACATTTACCACTAAATACTTTGTTGTATTAATCACAGTTATTTTATGTTCTAGGGACAATGCACAACCAAACCTTAGGGCTGTTGTAGATGACTATGAGTGAGATGACTACCCACTCTGTAGCACCTAAGATACCAGAGCTCTAGCATAGCTGAAAAGAATCAGATGTTTTCATCCCCTTGGATCCTGAATATCAGACATGGTACTCACTCACACAGTTCACTACATCTGCTTGTCAAACCCAGGTAATATGCCTCTATCCCAACTTCAAAAGCAACTTTGAGGAGTTCCCTTCATGGCTCAGTGGTTAACTAATCTGACTAGGAACCATGAGGTTGCGGGTTCAATCCCTGGCCTCTCTCGGTGGGTCAAGGATCCTGCATTGCCTTGAGCTGTGGTGTAGGTTGCAGATGCAGCTCGGATCCCACATTGCTGTGGCTGTGGTGTAGGCCAGCTGCTACAGCTCCAATTAGACCCCTGGCCTGAGAACCTCCACATGCCACAAGTGCAGCCCTAGAAAAGGCAAAAAGACAAAAAAAAAAGTAACTTTGAAGTGTAATTTTTAAGGTTTCCAAAACTGCGCCACTGCGTACTTCAAAATCAGTTATTGGCAAGGAGACTGTGAGTCATTCTTTAGGGTAGGTATATTCTCTCCATCAAAACTGAGAGTTTTTCAATGTGGAAGGGACAAGGGGAAAGGCTGTTGGGCAGTCAAACAAGCTTCATTCCTTAGAAGAGTTGCACACGAACTACTGTATATGCCTGACACTTGGATGGCTCTGCATACAAGACAAAAAGCATTTCTGCCCTTGAGAAGCTTGCATTCTAGTTGAGGGGAAACAGGCAGTATTTATTAAGTATGGAGTATTAATATATGTCCTGCTAGAATGTGAGAAGTGACATGGAAAAGAGAAAAATTAGAGCAGGGAACTGGGAATATAGGAGATTGAATTGGAGAGAGGGCTTAGGACAAAGTTCTTGCAAAGGTGAGATCTCAGCAAAGACCCTGGAGGAGGAGAGGAAGTAAACCTTGTGGCTCTGCAGGGAGCATCTCTCTGGATGCAGGGAGGAGTGGGGACAAGGGCTCTGGGGCAGGAGTGCCCCTGGCGTATTCAGAGGACAACAGGGGGGCCAGTGATGGGGGAGTGGAGGAGATGAGGTTAGGGAAGGAATGAGGAGCTGGATTGTGTGGGGCCTATGGTCATTTTGAGGACCAGTTTCTAGACCAAGTGAAATGGAGAACCATTGCAGGCTTTTGAGCAGAGGAGGATCATGATCTGAGGTATAAGAGCATCACCCTGGCCACAGTGTTGAGAATGGACTGTTGGAGGCAAGGGAGAAGCAGGAGTACCTATTAAGAGACTAACACAGAGACACTGGAGGTTGTTGCAGTGGTGCGGGCTGCAATGAATTGTTAAAGCCCAGCCAGTGTGATTAGATGAGGGAAGGGTGAGAAAACGGGAAAGAAAGAGCACAGTAAAGACGACTCTGAGGTTTTGGTTCTGAGCAGCTGGAAAGATGGAGCTGTCATCAACTGGGTTGGGAAGGCTGTGGGTGAAATGGATCGGGGAACAGAGAGGTGAGGATCAGAAGTTCCGTTCTGGAGAAGCAAGTTTGAGATGTCTTTTAGACAACAAGAGGAATGATCTCCTAGGCAGCTGGGTGTACAAGCCTACCTTTAGGGGGAAAAGTATGGGTTAAAGATGGTGTCTAGAGGAAGCGGCAGCTGGCAACAGCTTTTGCATTGAATAGGAATTCGTGGATTTTATCTCCCCTTCTGGTACAAGGCCTCCAAATTAATAAAAATCCTTTGATGTTTCCCAAAGCAAATGTATTTTCACACATTAAAACACATTTTTTTTTTCTTGAGAGATTTAATCACGATAAAGTAGCTTAGTTAAGACAAAGAATTGTTAACAGAATTAAGGAGCCTAATATATTTGTTCATTATTCTTTTGTCTTTCCAGCTGAGTTTTGAAGGGAGACAGGACATTGAAATATTAAGGGTGTGAGCTCTGACCAGGGACCAAGTTTGGAGTCTAGTTCCACCGTTTATTATCTGTGTGGAGTTGGCAAATTATTTAACCTCCATGAACCTCAAGGTCTGGAGTAATTGTAGCATTAAGTATCATTAAAATTTAAAAAAAAAAACTTTTATTAGCATCTATCAGAGTGCTTAGTGATTCATTCATTCAGCAAGTGATTATGATAACCTATTATTTGTTAGATGATGAGTATTCAACTATGAAAAATACAGACTGTCTTTGCCTTCATGGAATTTTCAGTATAGGAAACAAGTTGTACATAAAAGAAGCAGCTACAATGTCTATACACTTGTGAAAACCTGCTCAATCTCACTGATGGGAGGAAATGCAAATTTAACTCATAATGAGATATCACTTCATACCCAGTAGATTATGAGGGGGAAAAAAAGCGGTAATACCCAGGTTTGGTGAGGGCAATGGGAGAAACAAAAAGTCTTTTTTTTTTTTTTTGGTCTTTTTAGGGCCACACCTGTGGCATATGGAATTTCCCAGGCTAGGGGTCGAATCAGAGCTATAGCTACTGGCCTATACCACAGCCATAGCAATGCTGGATCCGAGCCACATCTGTGACCTACACCACAGCTCAAGGAAACATCAGATCCTTAACCCACTGAGCAAGGCCAGGGATTGAACTTGCATCCTCAGGGATGCTAGTCAGATTCGTTTCTGCTGAGCCATGACGGGAACGTCCCAAAAGTCTTTTTTCATTGAAGACGGGAATTCAGTTGTACAACAACCTAGATCAACTTGACAATATCCAATAAAGTAGAAAATGCATATCCCCTGCAAACTCAAACTTCGCCTGCTGGGAATGTATACCATAGAAACTTACACGTGTGCTTAGGGCAACATACCCAGGATATTAACTGCAGCATTTATTGTGGTAGAAAAAATGTGGAAGCAACCCAAATGTCCATCAGTGGGGGATTCAAACAATGGAATAACGTTCAGGATTTAAAAATTAACAGACTCCATAGGTCAATGTGCATCAGTTTCCTGAAAAAGATGGGTAAAAAAGCAAGTTGCAAAAAGACATTATCCTTTGTCTAATTTAAACACCACACAAAACAATATTATATATTCTTATATAGTAAAGTGTTAAAGTATAAATGGAAGGATACATGCAGGAGGTGTTCACCTCTGTGGAGGAGAAAGAGGAATGAAGTGGGGAGATGTAGCTGCATCTGTGAGAATTCGTTTTTCTTAGAAATAAAAAAGAAGGAAATGAGATAAAACTATTAAATCCATAATAATCCATCTATTATTGTATGTCCTTTACTGCATGTTTGAAATATTTCATAGTTAAACATTTAAAAAATGTTATTGTGTTAAAATATGTATAACATCAAGTTTACCATTTTAACCATTTTTGAATATGCAATCCAGTGGTAATAAGGACATTCACGTTGTTGGACAGCCATCACTACCATCCATATCTAGAACTTTTTTCATCTTCCTAAGCTGACACTCAATAGCCATTAAACCCTAACTCCCTAATCCCCCTCCCCTCAGCTCCTGGCAACTACCATTCCACTTTCTGTCTTTATGAATTTGACTACTTAAGGTATCTTGTTTAGGTGGAATCATACTGTAATTGTCCTTCTGTGACTGGCTTAAAATAATGTCCTTAAGTTTTATCCACCTTGTAGCATGTGTCACAATGTTCTTCCTTTTTATGGCTGAATACTATTCCATTTTGATATATGCCAAATTTTATTTACCCATTCATCCCTCAATAGACACTTGGGTTGTTTCCACTGCTTGACTAATTGTGACATAATTAACCAGTTTAAATCAAAATAAAATAAATGAATAAATGCCCAACAGGCATGGGGCTGTGAGCAAGAACTGCATAGGTCCAGGGCAAGAACTGGCTGGGTCCCTGTAAATAAATAGCAGGGAAGTTGTAGATAGAGAAGGCAAAAATAAAATAAATTTGTACCTGGAGACAAGCTTTTACCACACTAAGTCTACCCACTAACCTGGGCGCACTCAGGGAACATGTGGCACAATGTGAACATCATGTGTGTATGTGTCAAGTGTTTCAAGTTGAGGAGGACCTTCTGTCATTCACAGGACTGCTCACACCAGCTGACGTCACCGGCCGTCAGAGGCTGGGCTGGCTGTGGGTGGCAGCTGTACTCTACAACCTCGGCTTCTGCCTCTGCCCCTCCAGGAGCTGCTTCTCCCACCACAAATCATGTTCTGGCTCAAGCCAAACAGCTACCTTCTCTATAAAGGTGGCACAAATCGAGAAAGAAAACAGTCCCGGGTAAGCATCCGGACTGAGAAATATTCTGAGCCCCCTGTGCCAGCCAGATGATGGCAGTTGAGGCCGCCCTGGACCCACCCAATTCTTGCTCACAGCCCCATGCCTTTTGGGCATCACACCCCATCACTACTGCTCCTCTGGGTGGTTCTAGATGCCCTCTGCCAAGGGATTCTCAGACTGAAAGCATTCAACTGTTGACCCACCAATGTTACTTAGAATAACTCTAAATTACATAGGACAGATTAAAGTGGAGCCACTCTGGTTAAGGGGTGGGGGGTGGGGTGGGTGTGAACTTGGGAGAATCCAAACCCCAGTGCAGCTACAGTGAAGCCCCGCACAAGACCAGTGATCAGAAGCTCCAGTATGAAAGCCTGTTGTCATAGGGGACATAGGAAGGAAGAGGATTCTAACCCAGAGAGGGCCAAACTCTTGTATGTAAGGCCAACCTGATATGCTGGTTGAAATGTGTGTGTGTGTGTGTGTGCACGCGCTCATAAGAGGGTGAGATCTGATAGCCAGAGCCCCCTCCACATTGCCAAAGTGGTCTCAGATATCCTCCAGACACTTAAGCTCCTCAGGGGAGTGACTTGAAAATCCCTGACCTGTATGACCTCACTTAACCCTTATGATATTCTAGCTCCTGGGGAAGCAGGCCAAGCTCAGTGAGCCAGAGCCAGAACTGGGATTATTGCTCATCTTCTGGGGAATCCTGATGAATTCAGGTCTCTCTCTCTTTGGTTCCTGATCTCCTGGGCCCAAGCTGCCAGGCATCTGGTGGAAAACAGTGACACAAGGCAGAGCAACAGTATCCTCAATTCCTTGCTGGCTGCCTAGCCCTCCAGGTACCAGGCTTAGCTCCTGCCCCAGGAGGACAGAGAAGGGCTGGCTGTGTGGGGACTGGGGAGAGAGACTTGGGAGTTGTTTGCCAGCAGGACAAAGCGGGTGAGGTAAGAGGGGGTTTCCTCTGCCGAGCTGGAGGAGCGAAGGCCATGTTGGGAGATAATTGGGCCTTTGTTAAAAGGGTCTGCTTGAGAATCAGGTTTCATCTTAAGTCCCTCTGTTGTGCCTGATGCACAGTGAGGCCAAACCAACCAAAAGTTGGAGTTTGGAGCACAGAAGGTTTATTGCAGGGCTAAGCAAGGAGAATGAGTGGCCCATGCCCCAGAATCCTTGAACTTCCTGAAAGGTTTCAGCAAAGTATTTATTATTTATTTATTTATTCATTTGCCCCAGGTGCAGCATATGGAAGTTCCTGGGCTAGGGGTCAAGTTGGATCTGCAGCTGCTGGCCTACACCACAGCCATAGCAATGACAGATCCAAGCCACATCTGTGACCTACACCACAGCTCACAGCTACACCAGATCGTTAACCCACTGAGCAGGGCCAGGGATTGAACCTGTATCCTCATGGATACTAGCTGGGTTTGTTTCTGCTGAGCCACAATAGCAACTAACTCCCCGCAAAGCATTTTTAAAGGCAAAGTGAGGGAGGGACATCCCAGGATATGTGATCGGTTAGTGCACAGTTCTCTGATTGGTTGATGTTGAGGTAACAGGGTTGTTAATGGTATCAATCCTTAGAAATCAATAGGTCTAGGGGCTACGTGTTCATAATCATCATGTAGTTAATTTCTATTTAGTGATGGTGTTTAGTATCTGTAAAACTCAGCAAATATGTATGAGATACTATTACCTGAGTACTTCAGAGAGGAGCTACAGTAGAGAATATGGGAAGGGCCCAGAGGGTCCTGCTCAGTCACATCTATAGACAGGATACTTTTTTCTAAGGGCCAATTGAAAGGTGAGCTATAAAGGGAAGAGCACACTAAAGGACCTCAAGGGTAGGGCCAGAAAGAAAAATGGGAACTGTCTCTACCTTTGGTGAGTAGAAACCATTGGTGATGAGCCAGCAGAAGAGACTTGAGTTCTGGAGTTGGGGACAGACCCTGCAGAGCAGCCCAGGGAATGGGGCAGAGGAAGGGAAGACACATGAGGTCTAGCATCTACTGAAGGTTAAGCCAGTTAAATGGAAGCACTCACAGAAGTCACTGACAGATGGGACCAGGATGCAGGGTCTCTGAGGGGCATAGAGTGGAGGCAGCACTCACCCTGGGACTATAGCTCATCAACCCCATAGACTGGGTTTGTTAAAGAACTTTGACCTCCTTCTTAACTCTTCTTCCTCTTTCTGCTTTTTTTTCCCTCTTTTCACCCTCTTTTGTTTTCTTTTGTAAGTTGAACCACCCAACGGACATTTGAGTGTGTAGGCATCTACACATATTCAAAGGTTTGCCAACTTGTTTTAAGATATTATCTTACTTCATAGAATAGAAAATCCTTAAGAAAATGACTAAACCTAAAATATCTTTGGAAATGTCAGGAAGTCCTTGAACAGAATTATAGCTTTTTTTTATTATTCTTTTTCTTTTCTTGCTTTCCCTGAGGAAATTTAGCACGAACCTGTCTCCCTCTTGTGGATTTAATCTTATCTCTTGGTTATGCTGTATGTCATAAAATCAGAGTGAAATTTATTGGGAACTTCTGTTGCCTTGGCTTTCTTTGCAAGAGAAAAAGAAGCATCATTGTAACTCTTAAAGAAAAAGCTTTGCTTTCTTGAATATTATAGGCATTTTTTAACTAAACTTATAATCTAACACATTATAATGCTAAAATTCTGCCTGTAAAATCTAATGCTTGAAGATTTAACGTTAGTTTAAAAGTACTTAATTTTTCAATATTAGGCAGAATTTATTCTCCATTTTATGGTTAAAAATGAAAAGAAGTACCATGACAAAATTGATTTATGTCTCCTAGGCCAAACTCTAAAGTTCTTTGTGGAATTGTTAGCAAATACTCGATATTTTATGTATCGATCATTTGCTTCTTACCAAGCATTAGGTTAAGCATTTCGCCTAAATTATGTCATCACATTTCCACAGTATAGTGGTTATCACATTTGCCTCACCTAAACTATGTCACTTGGCAATGAAATTATTAGTCTAATCTTTCTAGGAAACTGAGGCTTAAAGAGGTTAAATACTTGCTTAAGATCACAAAGCCAGCTGCTGAAATTTAAACTGGGTTAATATCAATAATCCTAAATGGAGACAGAGGAATAAAGAATAACAGAAGCACACATTAAATCTTCTCCCAAAGTTTGGAATTCAGGAGATAAGCTAAAAGTTATGTGAATAATCCATGTTTTTTCTTTTTCCTCTGAAATATTTTGAAGGATAGTGGGCTTATAAATAATGTAGGTTGATCATATTTTATAATTATTTGCAAGGTTAAACTCAAACTTTAAAATATGGACTACTTATGATAAATAATAGAGAGACATTTCTCATGCCACAAAGGGGAGTTGAGAGGCAGATGTCAGGAAGTGGAGAAGACTGCCTCCAGTCAGTATTGCTCCATTAACGTTTTCAGGCACACCCACCCCATTGATTGGGTGAGAGGGTGATTACAAACCAGCCAGAACAGGACAGGACAAGGCTGCCCTGCTGATCCGGAAACCCCTAGGGCCAGATAGCAAGAAAGGGTAGGGTAACAGAGGCTCTTTTGAAACAAGTCAGTCTTTTAAATATTTGCTATTGTGTCTTTATCAATTTCTGTGAAATGTCATTCTACCAGCTTTGAAGTGAATTTAGGTCTACATATAAGAGACAGAATAAATAAATAGTGGCCTCCATCAAATTATGGAACCTTGATTGCCTTGGCGATTCCTTTTCTCACAAATTTGGCTGTGAGTCAAGAGGAGCCGTTCCTGGGATCTGACTAACCTATCACCTCGACGGCACTCTTCTCCTTCCTGTGACATATGGTATAAAGGAAAATACCCCAGCCAGTCCAGTAGTCATGTTTCTGAGCAGGAATAGCGGGTATTAATTGCCAAGGTAAACACAGAGCAGTTCTTGTGGCTGGTGAATGAGATCAGGCATCTTTAAACATGAAGATAAAAATGGCAGCCCTTGAGACAGCAGCTCCCACTGACACAGTGTAAATATTGTGCTCAAAGGGGTTCAGCTTTAGTCAGTGGGCTGGAACACAGCGTGCCAGGACGCTTTCTGCACTAGAAACTGAAAAACTCAAACTCAACTAGCTAAATAAGGGGGCAATTTATTTTCTTTTAGAAAAAAATAAATGCTGAATCAGCTCCCAGGTGGGTTAATTCAAAGGTAAAATGAAATCATCAAGGATTCAGGTTTTTTCTGTGTTTTCACTCTACAATCTCATCCTGTCAAACTCATCCTTTAGCTTACTCCACTCGTAGTCACGAGATGCCTACTGTCGCTCCAGGTATTATATGCAGACAAAAAAATATCCAGTAGAAGAAGAGATTATTTCCTCCTTGGGTTTTCTTCTTTTTTTTTTTTTAAGAGTGAAGGGAACACTTCCAAGTATCTAAAAGTGGGTATTTACTCGTTATTATATATTGTCCAGGACTTGATCACATGTCCATGTTTAAAATAATCACTAGCAAGAAAAATTGTACCACCATGATTGGCTTAGATCATTCAAGATTTATCCTTGAGAGTTCCCTGGTTGTCTAGTGGTTAGGGCTCAGCACTTTTACCACTGTGCCCCAGGTTCAGTCCCTGGTCTGGGAACTAAGAACCCACATCAAGCTGCTGCATGTCTCAGCCAAAACAGAAAACAAACCAATCAAACAAAAAACCCAACAATTTAGAGATTTCCCTGGTGGCCTAGTGGTTAAGGATTTGGCATTATCACTGCTGTGTGTAGCTCAAGTTAGATCCCTGGCCGAACTTCTGCATACCTGAGTGCAGCCAAAAAAAGGGAAGACTTATCCTTGAGTCACCTGGGAGAGGAATCACCTCTGGGATGAAAGAGGGGTCTGCCATTATAAAGGAAAGGAAAGGGAATGGGGCTGTGTGTTAGCAACCAAGGTTGGCTACGTATGGTTTAGAACATGGTAGTGCATATACAAATGTTTTCTTTTTTGAATACCATTTACAGATCCTATTTTTAGGCCAGACTCCATCTCAACCATTTGGAACATAACTTGGCAGTAATAACGATGCTCATCACCTATAGGAACTTTGAGTGAAAACACTTCTTAGAAAGAAAGAAAGGAAGAAAGAAAGAAAGAAAGAAAGAAAGAAAGAAAGGAGAAAGAAAAAAGGGAGGGAAGGAGGGAAGGAGGGAGAGAGAAAGAGAGGAAGGAATAAAGAGAGGAAAGAAAGAAAAGAAACCTGAGCTCAATTCTCTTGGCATTAGGAGATTATAAAGAGTAAACAGTGTTTAGTACTATGACTTTACATTTCAGTCTGACAATGGGCATTTCCCAAGCAACTTTGCCAGCAGTTTTCAGACCACCACAGAAAAGAAAGCCCTAGCAAGTCATTATTTCTTCATGTTTTCTAATATAAAAGTAATTTTATATAATAAACACTTTTAATATTTACCACACTATGTGTGTGTGTGGCGGGGGAGGGGGGGAGAGGAGGGAGAAAGAGAGAGAGTGGTAGAATGAAATTGTAGTTATAATTGTTTGGGAAAAGTGCTTAATAAGTCTCTTGTATACAGAAAATGAGGCTCCAGGGCATGTTTAGAAGGAAACAGCAAAGTGACAGTGAAATTGCCTTGAATGTGAAATGAACAAAAATGTAGTTATGGGAAAAGAAGAGAGAGGAAGAAAGAGATGAAATGAGAAGTGAGCAGGGTAGCAAAGCAGGAAACTACAGGCTGAATTAAAAATGAGAAATTCCTATGGCAGGGGCATCAAAGGACTTTTATGAACAAGGATATCTAAGACTTCATTTGAACTTGTGTGATGATAGATGATCCCTTTGGCCCCCTCAAATCTGCATCGTCTTGCTTCTCATCCTCACGCTTTGTGTGGGTGTTTGGGAGGAATGAGAATGGCTGCACCCCACATCTGGATGAGTTTGGAGGAAGCAGTATAGAAATGCCATGGCAACGACTTTTGCATGAGATCAGAGTTTAGTAGAAAAAGCCTGGCACCACAAGTGACTCAGAAAGTAAACCCTAGGATGCACAGAGGTTTGGAGATGGTCACAAACTCCAAGTGGGATTTAGAAAGGAGGCAAAAACATTTTGTTTAAATCTCAAAGGCCTGGGAGTTCCTGTCGTGGCTCAGTGGTTAACGAACCCAACTAGGATCCATGAGGATGCGGGTTTGATCCCTGGCCTCACTCAGTGGGTTGGTTGCCGTGAGCTGTGGCATAAGTCGCAGATGTGGCTCAGGTCCCGCATTGCTGTGTCTCTGAATCAACCCCCTAGCCTGGGAACTTCCATATGCCGCAGGAGTGGCACTAAAAAGCAGAAAAAAAAAAAAAGGCTTAAAGGCAGGATGGTGTCAGCTGACACTTGGATTGTATCAATATAGTGAAGACATAATGAAAAGTATTTGCAATGACACTGGGTATAGTTTTATGTCCTCCCACAACCCATGTTTCATAAGCATTTCCATGTTTTTGAAAATATATTCTATCTAAACCTGAATTCTTAAAAATTTTATTATGAGCCATGTCCTATTCCAATTCAAAAATACATAAACTTTTATAGGCCCACTATTTCAGATGATAGTGGAAGATATCTGTACAATCTTATAAATTCATTTTTGTAGCTCTGGACAAGTATTTAATTTTTATTGTGAACATACAAATAACTAGATGCTGAAATAGCCAATGACTTGCCCCCTTAAATTTTAAAAAGGAAAATCGCATAAAGCATGCTAAAACCTCAAAATAGATTTTTAATAGTTATATTGAACTGAATTTAATTGGTATGAACAATTAAGACAGACTTGTGGTTGTTTCTTCAAAATCTATTTTCCTCTTAGTTCTACTTTATTCTTTAACTTTTGGCTATAAGAGTTAAGACTTCTGCTGGAGGCTAGTTTAATTTTTTTTTGTTACTGGATATAGATTTTCCTGATAGATGCAAACTCCTTAGGGTTTTTTGTTTTTTTTTTTTTTTTTAGTGCAGAATATTGATCTTGAATATCAGCTTTTAACACACACGGATGCAAGGACCTGTGATAAATATGTGAAAGTGTCAATCAGAGCCCTTGGCTCAGAACCAGGACCTAAGACTTGCTTCTCTCCTTTCCTTCCTTTGCGATCTCTTCTCCCTGTGCCCAGTTTGAAATTATGATTTCTAACCCTAAGGTTTAAGGATTTTTCTTAGATATTACATAAAACAAATATAGACCATTGAAAACAAATTGATTCCTGCCTTTTATTTTAAGGGGGCTTAATAGCACTGTGGTTCTAAAATCTGAGGAAATGTTGGTGCCACCTTTTGGTGTCTTTTTCTGGAACATCTTTCCCAGATGAGTGATATAAACAATGTTTCCTACCTGCGGGGCAGGGACCCCCCGCCCCAAACCTCTATAATTTTACAGGATATTGGCAAAGCATACAGGAATTGGATAGATTGGTTGGTTGGCTGGTTTTCTTTTATGGTCACACCTGCAGCATATGGAAGTTCCCAGGCCAAGGATCAAATCCAAGCCAGAGCTGTAGCAACGCTGGATCATTAACCCACTGCACCACAGCAGGAACTCTGTGGATAGTTTTTTTCAACCTGTATACATGTATAGCAGCTTGGTAAACGTGTGTAGATACATTGTGATTAATAAAATACAAATTCATCGAAAAGTACTGCTAAAATAGTCGCCTTTTGTTTCTAGAAATTTCTTCTGTCAGTGAGATACTAGAGGTATGACTATTGTCTGATCGTTTCTTTTTCTGTTGAAGAAAGTACTTGTAGGAGTTCCCATTGTTGCTTGGCGATAATGAACCCGACTAGTATCCATGAGGTTGTGGGTTGGATCCCTGGCCTTGCTTAGTGGGTTAAGATTCCGACATTGCTGTAAACTCTGACACAGGTCACAGACGTGGCTTGGATCTGGTGTTGCCGTGGTTTTGGTGTAGGCCGTCAGCTGTAACTCCAATTTGACCCCTAGCCTGGGAACTTCCATATACTGCAGGTGTGGCCAAAAAAGAAAAGCAGTTTGGGTTGCTGTGGAGGCTTGGGTTTGATCCCTGGCCTAACGCAGTGGGTTAAATGATCTGGTTTTGCTGTAGCCGCATAGGTCACAGTAGCTTGGATTCAATGCCTGGCCTAGGAACTTCCATATTCCTTGGGTGCAGACATTTAAAAGAATGAAAGGAAGGAAGGAAGGAGTGAAGAAGGGGAGAGAGGGAGGGAAGGAAGGAAGGAAGGAAAGGGAGAAAGGAAGGGGGAAGGGAAGAAGGAAAAGAAAGAAAGGAAGAAAGATTATTATTATTTATCTCTGGGTGTTCTAGAACTTCAGTTATAAGAAAATATTTTTAGTTTATTTTTTGGCCTTCTTGTTATGTCCCATAAATAAATAGTGTTGGTGATCCTTGGCTTTTCACCTCTCCAAAAGTGCTAAAGTTGTTTAATTTAGGGGTGTGTGAGACAATGCCAATTAGCTTTTGTGGCAGCCCTCTCTCTCACCCCATCTGTGGTAGTCCTGCTAATGATGTGACTTGATGCTTGTCACCATTACTTGGGGGAGAAAGCACAGCTGGGCACTTCTTTCCTCAGGGAACAGGCGAGGCCAGGGGCCTTCCCTGACGACCATGAGAAGAAGGGGAATCATTGAGAAGGTGTGTTGAGATGATAAAGAACAAAAATCCTTCTTATCTCTAAACGTATATGTACATGCATATGAGCATGTACATATACACATACAGTGCTTTTCAATAAGTGAAAATTGTAATTAAAACCAAGTGTTGCTCAGGGCTATTGTGGGCCATTCCTACTCTTTTGCTGAGCTGCAGATGGACAGAATTATGTTGCCTTAATAACGTGACTCTTAAGTGCCAGCTGTCATACAGGATGGCAGCTCTCCACACTAACAAAGCCCTCATTAAATGGTTTGCTCAGAATAATTTGCCTGCTCTCCCTGCCTTTCTAGCTGCTGACAACTCTACTCCTCCCACCCCCACCCCCACCCCCACCCCATCTCCACCCCCCAGACCTTCAGTGGACACTGTTAATCTCTGAAAGAGAAGTCTATGCCGTGTGTGATGGGATGGTAATTTTTTTAATAGTACATGTCTTCATATTATTTTTAGGCCCGGTTTCAAAAGTTTTTAAATGAGGTTGGTAGCTAACATCCTGTGCTATCATTCATTCTGTGGCAAAATAATAATTGCTAATTTTCTTCTTCAGAGAACCAGGGCTTTATCAGGAATAATATTATGCAAATGACTATGCAAATGTCAACCAGAGGAGTATCTGGGAAAAAAAGTTCAGATAAAACCTTCAGAACACATCCAAAGTTAGCTGAAAAAATAACAGCATTTTAAACTATAAGGTCACCATGGTAGCAAAGGGAATTTATTACTAATAAGAACTTTGTGAGAAAGCTCTAAACTCAAAATGAAAAGAGGTAGGGCATACTTTAGTATTTATTCTAGCTTAATTTATTTATGATATTACAGTTGTCCTTGTTAACTGTTAACTCTCCTTGGGGTGGGTCTCTTCAGCCTTTGTATGATGTCTAACAGTCCAAAATGCTTACTTAATGTTCAAATTTCTCTTAGCATTAAGAATTAATCCTTATAAGCAATGAGATCCTACCGTGTAGCACAGGGAACTGTATTTAATCACTTGTGATGGAACATGATGGAGGATAATGTAAAAAAAAGAATATATATATTTATATGTATGACTGGCCACTTTGCTGCACAGTAGAATTTGACAGAATACTGTAAATCAACTATAATAGAAAATATAAAAATCTTAAAAAAATAATTAATCCTTTATTTTCTCCACTATCTATATTTTTTATTATCAGTGTTTTTAGCTTTTTCATGTTGAATAGTATTGGGATAAAGTGCATGGAAATATAGAGAAAAACATTCAAATATTTCAGGATATATTTTTTAGGATATTAGTAAGAAAAAAAAGTGTGTCTTTAAAAACTCTACAATACTCTTGAAGATACATCCTTTGGAGCAGTGGGGAAAAAAGCCTGATTAAAAGGAAGAATGAACTCCAATACATTTCATATATGTAATGTATAGGTATTTAATGATCAAAAAGAGGGAGATCATTATTTAATAAGTTGATAATAAACCTGAGGTTTTATTTTTGTTCTTTTTTTTAAAAATAGATCTATTCTTTAGATTAATGTAAGAGAAGAATACTTAAAAGATTGCTTTAAAATCTCTTTAAATAAAATCTATACCCAAGAGTGACCTACATGATAGCAGGAGGTAAAAAACAAGGCCTTTCTGCTCTAAAATATCTTACCCACACTGACCTGAAATTCCTACTGGAAAATTCCTATCTACCATGCAAATCTGTTGCCAGAAAATAGTCACATATTAGACTGGTGTGAATAAAGCTGGGCTGCCTTTGCTCACTAGAAAGGCGGATAGCTGGGCCACACCCAGTTCTACCTCAACGGAAACTGGAATTTGCATTTTCCGCAGACTCAGCACTCCAAAGTGCTGCCTTCGACTGCGAAAAATTAGAATGGGATAAATAAATTATTAGTTCCTTTACAGAGCTCCTCCCCCAAGGAGACAAAGGAGAGAGCAGTTTTATGATGATACTTGGGGTTTGGTGGGCAGTGGAGAAGGTGGGCTGCATTAAGAGTGCAGAGACAGAAAGGGGAAGATAATGGAAAAGAGAGAAGGCGGTGGCTCTTTGGGAAAAACCTCAGAACCCACTTTAAGACACTCCAAGCCCACACACCCAGGGAGATTTCTGGGGAAACAGAACTCTGCACCCAGGAGCCAAGGCCTTGGAGTCTGTCAACCTGAGAAGGACCCCGGCTCCTACCTGTATTAATTGACATCTCTGGGCCTCATTTTCCTCGCCTGCTAACTGGATATAAAACTAGAGTTGTTATAAGGATGAAAAATGGCTGAAGAGGGAAGATAAAATAACAAGATGGTTAAGAATATGGTTGTTGGGAGCTGCCAGACATCATGTCCCAGCCTTTACTACTTGTGTGATCTTGGCAGGTTATCTAATCTGTCTGAACCTCAGTTTCCTCATACATCCGCTGATGCTAAAAATTTGTATTGACCTTATATATCTATTTTCTTATGTAAAGAATACATATAAATTGTATCTACGTTTAAAGACTCTCTACATGTAAATACATGTAAGGAAATACAAATACACCTAAAGATTCCATAGCAGTACCCAGCACATAATAAGCAACTCAATAAATGTTGCTTCTCATCATTATTTCAGATACAAAGCAATTGGCACCTGGTGGGAATTTCATAAACGATAGCTATTATTAGTAATAATAATCACTCCTGGGTTCAAGTCAGGGTCTATTGCCAAAACTCTCTTGTGCAATCCTGGCTGAACCCCATGCCTTGTTCCTAGTTTATCATAATAGTGCTATGGAGGTTATTCAAGATAACACCTGGTTGGGAGAGTAATAATGGCACAATGGTCTATGCACGTATAATTGAGCAGAGAAACATCTGCATGTTTTATGAAGATGTGTGGGTAGAGGGGCCTGGGATGAGCTGCAGGAAGACTCCCCTTCGTCCTGTAGGGAGAGCCCGGCAGCTGTGTCAACAGCCACAGCATCGGCTCAGTCGCTAAGAGCTGATCTCTTAGAAGCTAATGGTCAAACTTAGATCTGAAAATCTAAAAATTGTACTCACTTAACTGAAAGCCTATCACATTCCCTCACGTTCTGTTGTTGTTTGCTGCCATGAGTTGAGCTCGCCAGCAATCCCGACAGTGATGGAGGCTGAAAACAGCTTGTAATATTTTTTCCTTTGGTGGATACTGTTTTTTAATCTCTTGTTCTCAAAAATCTCAAATTTGAAATTGGTGCCCAGTTGAATCCTACAGTCTTTGCAGAAAAATAAAGAATATAGGAGAGGAGTTCCTGTCGTGGCGCAGTGGAAATGAATCTGACTAGGAACCATGAGGTTGCAGGTTTGATACTTGGCCTTGTTCAGTGGCTTAAGGATCCGGCATTGCTGTGAGCTGTGGTGTAGTTTGCAGATGTGGCTCAGATCTGGAATAGCTGTGGATCTGGCGTAGGCCAGCAGCAACAGCTCCGATTAGACCCTTAGCCTGGGGACCTCTATATGCCACGGGTGTGGCCCTAAAAAGACAGAAGCCAAAAAAAAAAAGAAAAGAAAAAAATAATACAGGAGAGTGGTTGGATCCTCACTTCTGGCTGGGTAGGCATTGATGAATTTATAGTGGAAACTGGTGTGGGGCAGCATGGTACTAATTGGTGAGAGAAAGAGAGACAGAGACAGAGATATAGAAAAAAACCATTTAATGACAAGAATTGCAAGTTGTGGTTTCACTTTGGCCAAATGTGGCATTTGTGGTCTTTGTGGGGAGCTCTTAAAGGTTCAGGTGAGAGAAATCTCTCGTGTAAACATTACACGCTTTGGTGCCATGAGTCCATCTACTTGGTTTTGCAAAACTGAAAAGACTGGATGCAAGTTAATTCGTGTCTCTTATGTTTAAGGCTTTAAAAAAAAAACATCATGGATACCATTATTAGCTAAAGACTCTTACGGAAACAGGTAAATTCCTCTTGTGGCTCAAGTTAAGTCCTGCAGAATAGAAATAGAATGCTTAGAGCCTGAAAGGCAGGCCTCAATGTTCTAATTGCTTAATTGTTGATTTACCAGGGAGCAGGACTGAGAATCTAAAAACCTCCCAAGCATGGTTTGTTTTTTATTAAAACCAATAGCCTGCTTCTTCTCATGGAATGTATAAAAACAGTAAGCAAATATGAAAATATAAAATCACAAAAAATCTTTTAATTATTAAAAAAAGTATATAGAGAGGGAATAGGATCATTCTATATGAATAATCTAAAAACAGTTATTCTTTGGCTCAGGATAAAATTATTAACATTACTATTAAAGTTTCAGACAATTTTTATAATTCCAATTAACATATACTTATGGAGAACCTGCTGTGTGTTTGGGTACGAGGTGATGAACAAAGAGAGAAAGATTGCCTTCAAGGACCTTACATACAGTAAGAAAGATGAAAAAAAAACTATACAAACATAGGACCTATAATGCAAGGGTACATGACACCTAACAGGTGTCACTTTGTGGGCTGTCTAATAGCTAAAGAGAATATAAAGTATTTTTCAAGAATTGGTGATTATGGAGATCATTTGAAGATGCATGAGTTGGACCTTAAAGGAAGCCTAGTACTTAAAAAAATATGTTTATGTATTTTATTTATATTTTCTGGATACACATTCAAGTTGTATACATTTTTGTTACAATTGTATTCTGTTCTTAATTCCTTTAGGACAGGAATTGACAAGTTAATCAAACTACTAAGCCTAGTACTTTTATAAAGATGTGGGAGTTCTTTTCTGGTGTGGCAGATTAAGGATCTGGTATTGCAGCTGGGGTCGCTGCCATGGCACAGGTCCGATCCCTGGCTCAGGAACTTCCACATGATGCAGGTGTGGCCACAAACAAACAAACAAACAAACAAAAAACGTGATTTTAGATGTGGACCTAAAGTTCTTCTCAAAAAAGGCACAGCAATGGAGGTAGCTCAGCTTAGCCAAACTGCAGTTCTGTGTATGAGAGAAGTGAGGTGTCAGCTGGTGTCCTATTTAGGAGTCTGGGCTTCATGACGAAATGGTGACCCATTGACATGTTTGAGCAGGGAAGTGACATCAAGTTATAATCAAGGAAGTGTAATCTGATGGAGTTGGGCTGGAAAGATTGCATCAGGAGGAGCTGGAGGCTGGAAGGCAGGCAGAAGGATGTTGTAAGAAAGAGGCTTATTGGGGATTCAGTCCAGAGCTATGGCATAATCCAAAGACACAGAAAAAAAATAAAATATGAATAGCCAAATTTTATAGTTTAGAAACTAACAAATTCAGATTCAGAAAAAGTATTTGAATACCAATTAGAAAGCACCTAAATAGCTTTGCTAGACTTTTGAGGTGACAAACTAGTTCCTTCAATCAACTCAGTAAATTTAACTTCATGCTCAATATTTTTATTGTTCAACTAGTCCCTTTGTGACAGCTTCTAGGAACAGCATAAGCTAAAATTAAAAATACATACTATTTAGTCTGTTCGGATGTATGTTTATGTATTTGTGTGTGTTTACCCATTAACTTCTGGATGGGGAAGAGCTTTTGGTAGAGTAATTTGGTTTCAAAATGGCAATTTTGGCCTTGCAAAGTTTTCAGTTTAAAGGGAAATTATGAAGCATTAATTTGGAATGTTCTTCTTTTTTTTTTTTTCCCCATGAAGTACAGCTTCTTATTCCAGAGGCAAAAGAAAAAAATTTTGATAATGAGTCATGTGGCAAGTTGTTTTTTTGTATTTCTTGCCACGTGAGAGCCCTGTTACTTATAACCAAGATGACATTCACTATGGTAAGAGCTGTGCTTAAATCTCTCAAAGAAAGAAAAATTGGAAATGAGGTTTGACTATTGGCCTCAATTTATGATAATAATGAGCACTCAAAGTAGGAAAGAAAACTTGCAATTTTGAGATTTGTGGGAGGGAGTGGTTGAGCATATGATACAGATTATGTCAATATATAGCATTCCTTTTTCATAGAAGTTGTTTTTTCCCTTCTTTCTTCTATACAGAGCTACAAACAGAAAAATAAAAGAACTGACAAAAAGGGCTTTGTTCTGGGTTGTAATCCACTATGGAGGCATATGCTTCATATAATATTCATGAGGAATGATCTTTGTAATTGGGAGGAAAGTCATCTCTGGTGCTGTTATGAATTAGAAAGTACATGTAACTATGGATCTCTTTCCCTAAGCAATTACCATTTTAGGTAAACGTCCTGTTTGTAATAGAAGATCTCAAACCCCTTACTATTATTCCACTAAATAAGGGACAAAGCTTTTAGCTCTCAAAGAAGCTGTCTTGTATCTTTCATTTATCTTGGTTTTCCTTCAGCTGTACTCTTTTTCTGAAGACCTTTCATACTATTTGCTTAATATTTCTCTCTGCCCATTAGTTGTTAAGTTTCATGGGGTATCTGTATCTAGCTCTCTAGTCCTGACCACTTCTTTGAGCTTCAGTTACCTATTTCGAGTTGCCAACTCAGCTTTTCTATTGATCACTTAATAATCACCTCAAGTTCATCATGACCAAAACAACTCCCCTCCCCGCAAGAAAACATGCTTCTCACTTAGGCTTTTCTGAGCTAAAAACCTAGAAGCCATTTTTGACTGCTCTCTTCCTCACATGCCATGGCCGGTCCATCAGCAGTCCCTGTCATCTCTAACTCTCAGGTATGTCCTATGTCTGTCTGACTCCCACCATCCCCTCTGCTACAATCCTAGTCCAATCACCATCCTATCTTTGTAATGGCCTCTGAACTTGCCTCCTTGACAGCATGATACTTGAAAAGGATAAATCAGTTCAAATCATTTCCCTCCTCAAAACCCTCCAACAGCTTCCCATTGCAGCTAGAACAAATTCCAGGACTCCTTATCTGAACTGCCAAGACCCTACAGTCCTGATAGCATTTATCAATTTCTCCTCTGTTCACTTCAGTGGGTCACTCATCTGGCCTTATTTTAGACTCTCAGAAAAACACAAGAGACTTTGCAAGCCTCTGCCTAGAACCCTTTCCCCAGATCTAATTTGTCTTATTTGCCTTGATATCTCCAGTACCAGAAAGAGTGACTAGGATGTGGAAGACACTCAATAAATACTTATTGGCTGAAGGAATGAATACAGGTGCATTATGGAAATCAAATATTGTAGTCAAGGTATCATCAAGACCAGGGCAACTCCAGATCACCTAGAAAACTCAGCAAAATGGAGGAAATGTAGAAAACAAGCTCAGGTCTGTTTATCTGCAGAAGGTTATCATACATAAGATATCATTTTAACGTGATAGAGATATATTTCCAGAGATAACATCATCCCTAAAAAGTCATATAAGTTTTCACAATTCTTTATGACGGTACTAAAAATATTCCTAATGATAAGAAGAGGTAAGATTTGTAAGTACATTTCAAGTACATTTATGCCTTGAATTTTTTTCATGGATAACGTATAAAAGCTAGTGTTTTGCATATGAATTTGATTTTGGAAAAATTATAGGGCATTGTAAATGAGAAACATAACTGTCTGGCTAATTTTTAAACATATACTGTGGCAAATGGTAAGTTCATACCAAACCACTTTCCAAATCAAGCCCCAGATCAAATCCATTTTTTAATGAACTGAAAAAATAAAAAAATACTAGTTTCAATATCAGACAATAAAATAGTATAATTAAACCTTCACCTTTGGCCTTCCATTTCAGCAAGAACACAATTTTCCCCTCTTTCACAGTGGGCTAACAATCGACTTCTTCCATGGTTGAAGGCAAATTACCAATGAACAAGCCTGTTTATTTTATCATTTAGTTCAACTTTCTCTCTTGCCCACTGAAAGACACATACAAAAAACTTTTCTAAAGAAATCTTTTAGTTTTTTTTCCCTCAGGATTGCTATTAATAAGCACATCAAAAGTAAGGGATATTTGAGCTATTTTAAAATATGCAAGCCATAGTAATGAATTAATTACCATATAATACTTAAAGCTTTGATTATTCGTACATGAGAGCTTCCATTATTAATGATTGCTTATGAAATTAAACTTTCTAATTTCCATTATGATTCAAATTAACTTGATTAGTTGGTCGCATGATTCACATTTCTATCAACCTCTACTTTTAATTTCTAAAGCATGAAATGACATAAAATGTCTTTGGGGGAAAAGCACTTAAAATTAAGATTTTACTTTGATGTACTGAGTAAATGAATTGAATTAGATGAATGGTAATTGAACTTGGTTTTCATTCACACACTGTCCTCTGGTGTTTAAATGTCTACATTGCATGTTAAAATGAAAACCCAACATCATATGCAAAAAATTAATCGTTTCTTGTACTTGGGAAGGTACATTTATCTTTATGTTTGGTCTACTAATTTTCTGCCTTATTGAGATTGTAGGGAAATGGATGAAAAATTTAAATAACATGATGAAAATTAAGTACTTTCTAAAAACACAAATTAAAAGCTTATAGAATGCACATTTGTGTTGACAGTCTTTAGACTATCTTTTTAAGAGTACATATAGAGTTGCTTTTTTTTTTTTTTTTTGGTCTGCACTTGTGACATGTGAAAGTTCCCCGGGCAATGCCGGGTCCTTAACCCACTGGCCCACAAGGGAACTCCACATGGAGATTTCTTTTAAAGTGAAATCATTCAGTACTAAATAGTTTGCTTCATTTCTAAAGTGAAATCATTCAGTACTAAATAGTTTCCTCTCCTAGATTTTCTCGTTAAGAGTCTAGTGTTTTCCCTAGAGGTTTTGACAAAGAATTCAGTGATGATCTAGTGCAGGCATGAGGAGCAATTAGGCCCTCAATCAGGACTTTGTGCTTATTTAGAATTATTTAATTCTAATCAGTATCCCCCAGTTGCTTTAACTGAACATCCCCCCCCTCCCCCGCCGATATCTTCTTTCCCTTGAGTTGAAATGAAATCAGGGTTAAAACTTTCTAAATGCTATTTTCTTTGTTTCAGTTTGTTTAAATATTTTCTGGATTGGCTTGAGGCTGGGCTTGATGGATTTAATTTTCCTTATTGTTGCTTTTTTAAAATTTTTATTTTCCTCCCATCATTTTCTTTTCTTACCTTTTTTTTTTTTTTTTTTTTTTTTTTTTTTTTTTTTTTTTTGTCTTTTGTCATTTTAGGCCCTCACCAGCGGCATATGGAGGTTCCTAGGCTAGGGATCAAATCAGAGCTATAGCCACAGGCCTATGCCACAGCCACAGCAATACTGGATCCGAGCCACATCTGCAGTCTACACCACAGCTCAAGGCAACGCTGGATCCTTAACCCACTGAGCAAGGCCAGGGATCAAACCCGCGTGCTCATGGATACTAGGTAGGTTCGTTAACCCCCTGAGCCACGATGGGAACTTCCCATTTTCTTTTCAAAGGCATTCATGCTGCCTTTTCGAATGTCATGAATCTAATTTTATTTGTTGGTAGAGTCAACTGAGGAAACTCAGTGAAGTCCACAACCAGGGTATGGAAATGATAAATGTCTGTCTGAGGGAATTTTTCTTTTTATTATAGTATGTTCACTAAAAGCTAGTCATTCCAAGTAATTAACATGTTGCCATCAGGAAAAAGCTACTTTCTGGAAATGATGTGTTTTTACAGCTAAATCTCTTTCTCAGACCTATCAATGGGGGCATTCCCTCCTTACTCAGAGCAAGGGTGAATTGGATGACCTCTTAGGTGATTGCTGACACCAAGAACCTGGGACGGAGAATATCCTTTTGTAAATTTGCCACTGCAGGGCCATGATGGATGACACCCAGCAAAACCTGATCTCCAGAATATGAGATGTTTTCTCTTGGAGGGATTTATATTCTGGAGAATTAGAACAGCAATCATTTGACGCTATTTCTTGCACTAACATAAAAGGATTTATACATTGAGAGAGGAATGCATCTTACAGATCACCTGCTTAATTGTATGACAGCCCTGCTGGGTACATCCAAGACTTTCCCTTTTTGGTGGTTCATGAGGGCAGGGAGCATGCTTGGCTTTGCTCACCACTGAATCCACTGCATCGAGTAAAATATCTCACATGTAATAAATATTCGTTGGAGGGAATGAACAAGTGAAAGTTGGTATGGTAAAATCCAAAGCATCCAAATAGTAATATTTTTAACATTCTACCATTGATTATCCATATCTATTTATTTGTATATCTATTTAATCTATCTGACTGACTATCTATCTCTCTCTATCTATAGTGTATCTGATCTATCTATATCTTATAGCCAAAAGATTACCTTGAAATTTATAAGGAACTAATATTAACGGCTTAATTTTTGTAAAAAAGGAATCTGCTTTAGTGAGAGACTCATCAAAGATGTTTAAAAGTCTGCTGACTGGCATAGAGACATAATTCCATGCTATAAAATTCACCCCTTGAAAGTGTAATGTTTTAGTATACTCACAAAGTTGCATAGCCATCACCATTATTTAATTTTAGAACATTTCATCACTCAAGAAATTCCATACTCATCAGCAGTCACTCCTTATTCCCCAGTCCCCTCAGCTTCTGGTGATTACTAATCTACTTTCTGTCTCTATGGATATGCCTATTTTGGACATTTCATATAAATGGAATAGTACGCGATCCTTTTTGACTGGCTTCTTTCACTTATTGTCATGTGTTCAAGGTTCATTCATGTTGTAGCATGAATCAGTACTTTATTCCTTTTTATTGCCATATACTATTCCATGACATGGATATATTACATAAACGTAGCCATTCTTTAGTTGATGGACATTTGACTTGTTTCCACTTTTAAGCTACTATGAATAAGATTGCTGTGAGCATCCATGTATGAGTTTTTGTGTGGACATATATTTTCATTTCTCTTAAGTATTACTGGATCATATAGTAGCTATGTTTTACTTTGTGAGGAACTACCAGACTATTTTCCAAAATGACTGCAAATTCCTAGAATTCTACCAGCAAGATATGAAGCTCTTAGATTCTCCTCATACTCTCTAACACTTGCTATTATCTATCTCTTTAATTTTACCCATCCTAGTGGGTGTGAAGTAGTATTCCATTGTTTTAATTTATATCCCCCTAAGGACTAATGATGTTGAGCATCTTTTCATGTGCTTATTAGACGTCTGTATATCTTCTTTGGAGGAATGTCTATTAAGTCCTTTATCCATTTTTCAGTTGAGTTGTAAGTGTTCTCTGTACATTCTGAATACAAGTTCCTTATCAGATATAGGATTTGCAAATGTTTTTCCATTTTGTATATTATCTTTTCACTTTTTTTGGTGGTATCCTTTGAAGCACAAGAGTTTTAAATTTTGATGATATCTGATTTATCAAGTTTTTCTTTTGTTACTTGTACTTTTGCTATTATAGCTAAGAGACCATCGTCTGTCTAATCCAAGGTCATGAAAATTTATACTGGTTTCCTTCAAAGAGTTTTATAGTTTTATCTCATCCATTTAGGTCGATGATCAATTTTAAATATGATGTGAACAGAAGTGGTTTAACTCATGGAATTCTTTCTTTTTGAATTTTCTGGGCTCAAAGAAGACCATTCTTTTTAGTTTACCTGATCTTGCTTCAGATATTGAGATGGGTGTAAATCTATTTTTATACCAGGCCCAAATGATTTGATTTCTGGGACCTGTTCTTCTGGTATATTGACCAGGGAAGTAGCTTGTCTTTTAAAGTGACTTTTGTAGATCAATAATCATGTTCACCATGTGTTGACTCTTTGAGAGAAAATGTGGTTCAGGTTCTTTGGGGTGGGTCATCTAATGGAGGTTTCCTATATGTCGATCATATAGAATGGATTGCTCTGAACTTTTAGTCATGTTAAAAGTTTGTAACTTGGGAGTTCCCTTCATGGCTCAGTGGTTAACGAATCCGACTAAGAACCATGAGGTAGCGGGTTCGATCCCTGGCCTTGCTCAGTGGATTAGGGAACCAGAGTTGCCGTGAGCTGTGGTGTAGGCTGCAGACGCGGCTCGGATCCCGCGTGGCTGTGGCTGTGGCGAAGGCTGGTGGCTACAACTCCTGTTAGACCTCTAGCCTGGGAACCTCCATATGCCGCGGGTGTGGCCCTAGATAAGGCAAAAAAAAAAAAAAAAGAGTTTATAACTTAGTAAAAAAAATCACTTTGTCTAAATTCAATTGAAATTCAAAATAAAAGCTTTGGTAGGCCTTTGATTTTTAGAATCTTAGAAGAAAATTTTTTGTTAATGTCAACTCGAGTTTGTGGCCAATAGGTGTTTAACAGGACAGCATTCACCTTGGCACTTGTGGAAATGTGTATGCTTTCTAACCAGGTTAGATTCACTTCTGAGGCTAACTGGTGGTGACATAATTAGCTGGTGAAGGCTTGCAGGTCTAACTTCCCAAGACTCCTGGTGGCGAAGATGAGCCACATGTTCCTGTTAATTGCTCCCTGGGTTACAATCTGCAGAGCTAGAAGCCCATAGTTCTCGGTAGAGGATTCTCAACTGGCAACCGAGTTTGCTTAAGTCAACAAAGCATAAGGTCACCAATTCTCAGAGGATGGGAAAAGGGACTTTTAAAAAATGAAATTTTATTCTTTGTGAGTGGTTAGAGATCAGAGACCAAGTTAACTTATTTTCTAACTACCGTACTTGACTCATTTACATACACAATGGCACAGTGGTGGTTTTGCCATAGGCCTGAGGATCGGTGAGAAGAATAAGAGCTTTCTTCAACTAGGATTAAAATAAGTTTCCTAAATTTATGAAAAGCCTTCTATCATCATTATTTTATGTTCCAGTTACCCATATTTATGTTCTCATTTAAAAAAAAATCATGTTGTCTTCTTTTACATAAGTAGATATAGACATTCAAAACAGAAGCATATGCTGCATGATACATGGTTCAGAAAATATGGATATATGGCACTCAAAAATACAGTTTTGATGGATTGCCCATTTAGTTATAGACAACTGTTTGTGATTAACTGAGCTAGGCAAAGTGGGATTATATTTAAGAAATTCTCAATCTTTCAGTTAGTCACCTGATATTTAAAAATGTGTCTTGCATGATACTATATATAGAAAACCTCAAAGACTCAACTCCAAAATTACTTGAACTGATCAACAAATTCAGCAAAGTAGCAGGATATAAGGTTAATCTTCAGAAATCAATCGCATTTCTATATACTAACGATGAAATAGTAGAAAAAGAATACCAAAAGATTTTACCTTTTAAAACAGCACCCCAAAAAATCAAATACCTGGGAATAAACCTGACCAAGGAGGTG
>PVHT020000143.1:2852163-2883863 GCA_004024745.2 Catagonus wagneri
GGGAGGGGTGGGAGGGAGTGGGGATAACTAGTGCTTTAATGATGGAATAGCAAGGAGCTCCAACTGTAATGCACGGGGAACTATATCTAATTACATGTGACAAATCCATATATGTACATGTAATCAGGTCACCACATGGTGCAGTTGGAAAATCTGACAGAAATCTGTAAACCAGCTATAATGCAAAAATAAAAAAAAATGTGTCTTGTATGTGGATTTGCCATAAAACTAAGGAAGCTTAAACTTAAGTCCTTCATTTGCCAGAGTCCTGTACCAAATTTGCTTGTGGAAATATTTTTTTTAAAAGCAGTCTCCAAAATGTTTGTTTCAGGTTTTACAAATCTAGATTCACCTTTGTCTAAGTTAGCTATGTCTCCTTTTAAACTACAGGCTATTTTTTTAATTTCAAAAATAAGTGGCTAAATGCAGGTGATTCCCCCCCCCCCTTTTTTTTTCTTTTTACGGCTGCACCTGCAGCATATGGAAGTTCCTGGGCTAGAGGTTGAATCGGAGCTGCAGCTACAGGCCTATGCCACAGTCACAGCAACACTGGATCGGAGCTGCATCTGCGACCTACACTGCAACTTACAGCAACACTGGATCCTTAAGCCATGAATGTGGCCAGGGATTGAACTCATGGACACTATGTCGGGTTCTTAACCCATTGAGCCACAATAGGAATTCCCAGGTGATTCCTAAAATGAATTATTTCTTCAGTTATTTCTGAAGAGATGGCAAAGGGAAAAACCCTGGATTCTTGTATTTTAAAAAATTATTTCTATTTATCCATTGATTTTTATTCTCTTTTGCTTCAAACCCACAATGTATCACTAAGTGATAAGCTGAGGTCTAATGTGTTTAGTGGCTGGGAAGTTTGGTTCTGTTCTGACTTGGTAGGATCTGTGGAAAAGCCAGTTCTCTTCTTGGTAGTGCCACAGTGTTGCTTTGTGGTATGCTCTATTAGAGAGACCTGGATTTGGCTTACCCAAATACCACATCATGTCTGGGTTGTAGTTTTTATATGTGTGAAAGTAACAAATTGTTCTCCTACTGCAGAGATTTCATGTGAAGTTCAATAGAATAGGTGCTATTAAGACAAGGTTGGAGTTCCCTTGTGGGTGCAGTGGGTTAAGGATCTGGGCAGTGTCATTGCAACAGCTTGGGTTGTTGCTGTGGCGTGGGTTTGATGCCCAGCCAGGGAACAACTTCCACATGCTGTGGGTGTGGCCAAAGGAAAAAAAACAAAAGATGACTTTAAAATTAAGGGACTTCTGTGTAAGCTCTGGGAGGGTTGGACTGTATCTATTTTCTTTATCTTAGCACCCCCAGATTTAGTACAGGGCCTGGTATGTAGTGGATGCTCAATAAATATATGCCACATGAATAATTACATGTAGCAGACTTTGATGACTTTTATTGCTCTCATGCATTAGTCAAGATACCACTAGCTGTTTTAATAGGAATCTCCCAAAACTCAATGGCACAACACAAAGGAAGTTATTTTTGTTTATGGAAAAGTCAGTGGTGGGAGAAAGAAGGATGGGTGGCGGTGCTTCATGGAGGGGCCCAGGGGATCTATATCCAGCCAGTTGAGGCAGAAAGTGAGAGGACAGAAGGTGTAATTGGCCAGGTCTGGAAGTAGAGTGCATCCTTCTCACATTGAAGACAAGAAGAACTTGGTCACTTATCTTCAACTTGCTACCAGGGAGACTGGGGAATGAGGCCCCTGGCTGCTTGGCTGCTTCCTGGGAACATCTCTACACGGGGATGGGCAGCACTGACTGTCACACAGTCATAGGGGATCTAGTGAGAGAGCGAGGACAGGTGATCCCAGGCAGAAATGATGTGGCCTGTGACGAGGGAGGAACAAGGACAAAAAATGTTTCCAGAACATCAGTTAGAGAGGATGAATGGAAGCACAATGAGGATACAAAGTAAAAATAGAAGCAATTAATGTGAGAAATGCCCTTTGATCCTTTTAAAGAGAAACAATAGCAGCATGCTTTAAAACCCTCTTCCACCTGTCTCTTGCCTACATTTTTCTCCTTGGACTGAACCTTCCATTCATTTTCCATGCTTCATTCTGCCAGAGAGACTATGAAAGCCTTTCAAAAGCTGTCTTCGGTCTTGACTTTGAGCAAGAATGCTACACAATACTAAATCTCCAGCATTCAACTCGCTCCAGCTTCACCTTAGTGATATTACTCCGAAAAACTTTATGAAAAAAGAATTCCAGCACCACTTTTTTTTTTAAACAGCTTGTCATCCATTAGCAACAGATTTTTTTTTTTTTAAGTGTTACTCTGCCAGTGACCTGTAAGTCTCCGAAATGGAATGAATTTCTAAAGAAGAAGGTCCACATAGCAGAGTGAAGGTGGCAGTCTGGAAATCAAATTGTGCTGAAGTAGTTGCAAGCGAGTCAACCTTGGTGAGAAACAAATTGTTTGAACAACAGACTTAATTAACTTGTGTTTATGTCTTCCATCACAGCAGGTGTGAAGTCACAGGGCACTGCTGATACACCTGAGCTGAAAACCAGAGCTGTTTCTAGAAGAGTGTGAGAAATGACTGAAGCGTTAAATAAGGCCATGATGGTACCGGTAGCTACCCCCTGCCTTCCCAGAAGCCTCTGAAGGGAGGGAAAATTTAGAGTCTCCTGGAGCTTTGTCCACTGTATTTCTTTTCATTCTAAAAGAGCATTTCATATTAATAGAAGTGCAGGTTGGGTTGATGTATAAGGAGGGCTCTCAGGTACATGCTGCTTCTAGATGATACAGGGAGTGCCAGGAAGGTGAGGGCTAACTGGTTTGTATGGACGGAAGCCCAAATCAAATTGATCCCTTTCTCATTTCTAATCTGATTGAGAGAAACCCCTTGCTTATACAATAAAGCACACTTGGGAAAATGCTTCAAGTGATTTATTGTAGTTTTAGTTCTCTGGTAAATGGAATTAAGCACTTTTCTCTTTCTGGGAACTCTGTTAGAAGTTGGGCTTACCTTCCTTAAATATTCTTTTTCTTAGACTTTTAAAATGTTTATTGTAATGTGTATTATTACATGTGGCAATAAGATGCCTAGAGACAGATACTACAGAGCACAGACATAACTTCTTGTCTAGTGTTTTCAAGCTTGGTTTCACCTATTAATAGATGATTGGGTTATGAAATTGGCCTGGGTTTCCTACACATTTTAAAAACTCCAATCTACTTATTATTAAGGTCAATGCATTCTAGGTCAATGATGTAACACTCAACTAGTAGAGAAATAGCTCCCCCCCACTCCCCACACACACCCAATTTTTATTTTCTGTCAGAAATTTTGGTTGTAACTTAAAACATAGTTTGGGGGAGACAAATGTAATTGATATCTGGTTCTTTTTGAAGATTCAGGGGAATTCAAGAGAGAAAAATGGAATATCCTCTAGCTGTCATACTAAAGACTCTGGTTAAAATGTGGACCTATAACGTGTATTTTTATATGTGATTTATTTATTCATCAAGAGTTATGGAGCACTTTCTCTATGACCAGCAGTGTGCTGGTTGCTGGCGATACAAAGTGGAGTAAAGACAACCATGATGAGTTTGCAGTAGAAGGACATCTGACCTGGTAAGTTTATCCGTTCTGCTGTTTTTGGTTCATTAAACATGACCTCAGGACTAGATTTCACGAAGTTCCCTTAAATTGTCCCAGGTAACTGTCAGCCTTTTGAAAGTCAAGAGATATGTTGCAGGTTGGCTTCTACCAGAAGCAGATGCCCAGATGGCATTAAGAGGGCAAAGTTTTATTGGGTAGTAATGCCTGTGAAAGGAAAAGGGAGGAAGTCAGCTTGGCAGGGGGAGCCTTCAGTCTGCAATGCAGATCTGACAAAGTCTCTGCTAGCTCAGCCAGGAGCTCTGGAGTACAGACTTCCTGCTGGAGGGACCTTGCATTGGGTAGAAATGGTTAAAAATCAAGCTTGAGTTTTGGAGCTGTGAACTCAGATTTTCCAAGGCACCCTGGTGAACATATAAGGGCCCTGTAGGATATTTTGAATTTTCCAGGGACACACAGTAACATCTGTCAGATACCCTACACACTACTACTCTTTCCTAATTTGGACCTGCCTATTTAATAAAAGGAACTGGAAGGCAACTTCTTCGGGGAGTGCCATGAAAAAATTACACTGAGTGTGCCACAAACTGGGAAGACTTGAGGACTTCCAGACTAGGGCTTGTACCTTGGGACCTCAAGAAGGATGTGAGCATGGCTGTCACTGTCATTGACTGGGCCCATCTGAGAAGAGTATGACTTCAATCTGAGGGCTGGGTGGTCCCTAGTGAAGCTGGGAGCTGGAAATGGTCCCACTAACCAGAGCTTAGCACACTGCCCACAAATGGAATATTCCACGAGTGTTGCGAAAAGGAATGAAAACCCATTTGCAGGGCCAGGGAACCCAGATCCCAAGCTACACTGAAGGAATCAGCCAGAACTGTTCCCTACGTGGGCAAAAGCTCTTCAGAGGAAGGAGTGATTTTAGAAAAAACACAGTCGGCTGGTTGTTCCAGGGTAGAGGCAATATTGTTGTTCGGTTTGGCTAAGGCTAGATCTCACCATGGGGGAGCGGCCCAGCAGTTTTTCCAGCAGCCCAGCCATTCAGATTGGATTCAGTTCCTCAGATGTAAGCAGACACGGTCGCCAGCGGGATGATTAGAGAGCTGCGGGTTGGTGATTCCAAACCATTTCATGGAGAATGGAGAGCCGTTACATGATTCTAATATCTGTGATCCCCCAGAGCTCTCCCATCCTTTAACAACTCACTTCCCACTCACAAATGTGTTATATGGGTCTTAGTGTGACTATTAAGTCTCTAGGCCCAGGCTTATGAATAAGCTTTTATGTGTCAAGTGCTGGATCTCACTTGTGAGCTGCTTCTTATCTGGATGATAAAAAGCAATTTCAGTAGCACTTAACTTAATTGGTTTGTGACCAGACAAGGACCCTGGGTCCCACTTATAGAGGCTCTACGCCTTGGAAATTCTAGAAAGCTTGTGTCCTGTATGTTCGGGGACCACCTTCAATCATCCATTATTTCTGAGCCTGCAGGTGAAATCCTCTACGTGTTAAACAGGGTTTGTGGAACTTAATCTAGCAAATAGATAATTGAAAGAAACTTCAGACAATCAAAAGGTTGAGCTCTATTTGAAAAAGGTGCCAGGTTCTCATCTGGCCTGCCCTGTTGTCATATTGCCTTTCCCCCTACTTACAGAGCTGTGTTTATCCATGTTCGCATTTGCACCCTACTCCCAAGCTCCCTGTTTGAAAAATTTTGAAAATATAATCTTTTTTTTTTGCTTTTCAGGGCCGCGCCTGAGGCAAATGGAAGTTCCCAAACTAGGGGTAGAATCAGAGCTACAGCTGCTGGCCTACACCACAGCCACAGCAATGCTAGATCTAAGCCGCATCTGTGACCTACATGGCAATGCCGAATCTTTAACCCCACTGAGCAAGGCCAGGGATCGAACCTGCATTCTCATGGATACTAGTCAGGTTCATTACTGCTGAGCCACAATGGGAACTCCAAAAATATTATCCTTTTTTTTTTTTTTTAAAAAGTAGACATGTTCACTTGATTGTCATCCTGGTCAGAGGAGACTTCATCCTTTCTTACTTTTGTGAACTGGGATATGATAAAAAGAGCCCTCCCCTCCTGCCCCCCATCACATCAGCTTTGTCATCAACTGGGTGTGTGATCTCAGTCCTGTTCTTCCTTTATCTGTTTCCTACATGTAAGGTGATGAGCAAGGAAAGGCCCTTTCAGCTTCTGGGAGTCTGAATTCCAGAGCCCCACCTCCCATGCATTTCCCTACTCCTGCTCTGCTCCTGGGGAGCTTCTTTCTCTCCCTGCTGGGACAGAGCTCCCTTCCACCAGCTGCTCTTCTCATCAGGCTTCCTGCCTCCATCCCCAGCTCTGGGCTCAGATAAACACTGCTCTGGAAGCTGCTGAGGTAACCACAGCCTCCTCTCTGGAGGAGAAGAAATTTGCTTTTCTGTCACCCAAGGGAATTTCTCATCACCCCAAGGGAAGTGCCGGTGATAAATGCAAAATAGCACAAGGGCCCTCTGCTCCGCTGGTGACACCTGACTTTTTTCTGTTGACTCTAACCAGTGATACTCAAGTTGCCTGTGGGGAAAAAAAAAATCTATTTTTATCTGAGATGATGGACGGTAAATCATATGCCTGGTTTACAGTAGCTCAAGGCCAAAAGGAACCCTGCCCTTTAATATGAAATACTAACCCAGGGCACACATGCCAATCTTTTGAGAGGAATCAACCCATACAAGAGATGGACGAGGGTGGGGGTGGGGGGCAGAGTTTGTGACTTTGGTTAGCTTTCACTTGAATGGGAGGCTAATTCACATAAAAATTAATTTTATGTGGCTATCAACCAGCCCAGAGTTTATATGCTCTAAGAGAATTATGGTAATTAGTGCATCCAGCCAGCACAAATATTCAGTGGCATTTGTGATTTCCAGCAGTGCTTCTGCTACCTGGGCAATTCTCCTTCTGAGTATCTGTTTCTCAAGAACATGGTTTTTAATAGCTTTGACTTGACATTTATGTCTTGAGCAAAACTGAAATGGGCAGCTAAAGACTAATTATGCTAAATATTCCAACAAGCATAACTACCAGCAATCCAGCAGGGGGCACCGAAAGCAACATTTTAGTGTCTTTTTCTCTTTTTTCTTTTTTCCTTTTTTTTTTTTTTTAAATCTTTCCCCCTCCCCCAGCACCTTATTTTAAACTTATTTAATGGACGCTGATTGCCCTATCCTAATGATTCCTTTTTTGCATAATTGGCACTCCAGTAACCTATAAGCATTTTTATTTCAGCATAATTTTAAATTTGGGTTTATGCTCTGTTAGATTCTTTCCATTGACAGAAGAAGCAAAATCTTGGCCCGAGAGCTCCAGCCAGGGAGATTTTTGAGCAGAACCTTCTGACTTATTTTCAGGGCCTTCGTGCTGCACGCCACCCAGAGCCTGGCTTGGTGTCGGAGTTAATTGCAGAGGGGAGGAAAAGGCGTGCACACATACTTGCACATTTGATTTCTATTAAGTCAACAGCAAAATTGAGAAACAAGCTTTCACTAGCAAATGCTAATTATAATGAAAAATTCCTAACAATATACACAGGAGAAAAACAGATACATAAATACAGCTCTGTAATTTCCTGAGGATCATAGCTGGCAGCATTTGACTGCACAAGTCAAGGACCTTATAGGCAAGATTATCTAGAAAATCCCTTGCTTCAGAAGTCAAAATCCTTTAAGTCTTCAGTATTTAAATGCAGCTGTATTGCTGATTAGATGTCAGAACTAGAGCACACTGAAGTGCCCTGTTTAGTGATTAACTCAATGGACCAATTTTGCTTTCAGATACTTCTACCAGAGGAAAAATTTGCATACAAATTTGGAAAGAACTATCATCTTTCTGGGTTATGCAGGGACTGGGGGATGCAAAATTGTGAATGCCACAATAATCCAGTTCCGCAATTGTCTTCTCTCTAATTTAATCTCTTAGTGAATTATCTTTATCACCGAGAGTTTGGCAGAGCCACAGGGGGGCTGCTAGAATCTAATCTTTTCTCTTTCTTTTTTTTTTTTTCCAGTGATTTATTGATTAGTATCCTCACTCTGCCTGCTGTGAAGGAATTAGCACTCAGAGAGGGCTTTCAGCCCTGAAACCATGGATTTAAATCTTTGCAATATGTGGGGGGTTCCCTGGCAGATAGGTATGTGACTTTTTTTCTTTTATGATTATAATCGATCCACCTAGTGCATCATAAATTTGAGGTATAATCTGAGTGCTCCTCGCCATATGGAGAAATTCCTGTATCTCTCAGCTTAGATTCTCCCTCCTTCCTGGCTTCCCAAGCCCAGGTAGACAGGGCCTCCTCTGCCATCCCATAGCATGTGGGCAGCTGAAGGCCAGGGATGGGGTATGAGGTTGAGTAACTGTGCAGCCTATTCTGTGTTAGCCAGCGTGGGCATTGGATCGTGTTCGAGTGCCTTGGGAGGCTAAGGCTCAACTTAGAAACTGCATTTCCCACTAAAAAGACTGAGTAGAAAATAGAAGACACCAAGAAAGAGAGTAAGGAGTTCCTGTTGTGGCTCAGGGGACATGAATCTGACTAGCATCCATGAGGACGCAGGTTCTATCCCTGGGCTTGTTCAATGGGTTAAGGATCTGGTGTTGCCGTGAACTGTGGTGTAGGTCGCAGCCACGGCTCAGATCTGAAGTTGCTATGGCTGTGGTGTAGGCCAGGAGTTACAGCTCAGATTCGACGTCTAGCCTGGGAACGTCCATATGCTGCAGGTGTGGCCTTAAAAAGATAGATAGATAGATAGATAGATAGATAGATAGATAGATAGATAGATAGAGAAAGAAAGAAACTAAACTCTAAGCTCTAAAACCCCTGAATATATAAAAAGTCACAATAAGTGATAAGGAGCAGATGTTTATTAGGGGCATTAGGGGAAGCGAATACATTTGATGAAGACTATATATAAAATCTGATCTGTGAGCAGCTGCAGACACAGAACATTCTGCAGTTAGTAAAGAGGGGGCCAATACAAGGAAATAATCACGAGGTACACGTTGGCAAGGGGCCAGGACAGCAGGCTCCCAGCTATCATTCCTAGGGCTGGGGCAAGAGTATAACCAGAGGCTCACATGTTCTATGTTTAAATATTTTGAATTTTTTTTTGGTCTTTTGTCGTTTTAGGGCCGCAGCCACAGCATGTGGAGGTTCCCAGGCTAGGGGTCTAATCGGAACTACAGCTGCCGGCCTACGCCATAGCCACAGCCACAGCAACGTGGGATCCCAGCCATGTCTGCAAACTACACCACAGCTCACGGCAATGCCGGATCCTTAACCCACTGAGCAAGGCCAGGGATAGAACCCACAACCTTATGGTTCCTAGTCAGATTAGTTTCTGCTGGGCCATGACGGGAACTCCTTATTTTGAAATTACTAATCAGGTTTACAAGTTGGTGCGTGAAATGTTATAGCTCCCGCCTTTGATAAATGTAATTTCATTAAGACCTGGAAGGTCAGGTTCAAATAGAGACTCCTCGTTGTCCTCAGGCCTATGACCTACCTCCTTTTCTTATCCCCCGGGCTCCATTCCACATAGCAAGAACCTGCCTGTCCACACACGGCCAGTCTGCATATCCAAGCTGCAGCCACATTCTCTGCCAACAGTCGCTCCTTGATGACACCACTGGCCTTGAGGTTGTACCCACCATTAGCAAGGTCCTTCCTTGGAGGGGACAGCCCAGGAAAGAAGTAGGTACAACTTGGAAGTGGGCTCGGGGTTATTTGAACAGGGGATTCCAGGGTTTTGGATAGTGACAGAGGGAACTGGAAGGAGGCCTGGACTCCAGATGTGCCCCATGGGGAGGGTGGGATGGGGTTTTCTAAAGTGCTGAGTCCGAGGCCGGATCCTCTTACTTGAGTCTGAGGCGTCACAGGCATGTCGAGGAGGATCTGTAGATCCCAGTGATGAAAGAGCAAGAAGGTCGTCTTGGCCAGATCAGAGCAGGGAGTGGCCTTATCACACCTGGTACAGTTCCAGCAATTCCTGGAGAAGGGAAAATGGAATTTCATGCGATAATAGTACTCTAGGCTCTTCATAAGTTGTTACACATAATTGTACATTAGTTACCTGTATATGGTTCTCAGCCATAATGTGAGTCAATGATTGACATGTAATCTTACCCCCTTGAATCAAAGGCTTGGGCAGATAAACCCCAGTTGATAATGGCAGTACGTATTCTGGCGCCCAGAATGGGAAGACCAAATAATGAGTCTTTTCTTGGAGATTTGAAGTGTTCAATCCTATCTGGGCATGCTGCAATCACCCCAGTTCTATAACAGTTATGGGAAAGGAGAGGTGGTGGCAACAATAAGGAGACTTAAACAAAAAAGCTATCAAATACATACCAGCTCTATGCCACCACTTTCTTATATCTCCTCAATAAACCTAAGAGATGAGGTAACATTATATCCATCCTGACTCAGAAAGCGACAATAATGCCACACCACTCATGTCTCCTGTCTTCAATTATGACACATAAACATTGGTTTTTGGTTTGTTATTTTTTTTCCCTGTGGATTTTTTGTCTGTAGGGTCCATGTTTCCACATGGTGCATTCTAGGTGGTCCATAAACATTATTAATTACACATTAGTTTCTCAGGTATTTAATATTAATTCTGTCAGTCTTTGAAAGCCCAGAAGGTAATGTGGTATAAAGACCAAAGGGTGAGTTAATAGAGACTGAGGTGCACAGGACTTGGGCCTGTTAACAATGTCATTTCTAGTCTCTTGGGTAGTTTTGCAGATTAGGCTTGCTAAGCGTTTCACCCATGCTGTGTTCCTGAAATGCAACTCAGCTCTTTCATGGGAAGGGCTGTTCAGTGCTGACCTGCATGGGACCACTGATTTTCCTGGTTTTAAGGTGACCCAGGAAGACAAAGGCACGGATAGAGGGTGAGAACTGACATGTGGCCTCAGGAGGGGGATGTCCTTTCTCAGCAAAGGGCAAGGTGCGATGGGCCTCCTGCTGGACCATCTTTATGGAGAGCAGTTAACCTCGAATCGTGTCATTTTGCCTATAAAGGAAAAGGGTGTGTTTATGTTCTCTAGGCTTTTTTTGTTGTTGTTGTCTTTCTGCCTTATCTAGGGCCGCACCCGCAGCATATGGAGGTTCCCAGGCTAGGGGTCTAACAGGAGCTGTAGCTGCTGGCCTTCACCACAGCCACAGCAATGCGGGATCCGAGCCATGTCTGCAGCCTACACTACAGCTCACGGCAACGCCGGATCATTAACCCACTGAGCAAGGCCAGGGATCAAACCCGCAACCTCATGGTTCCTTGTTGGATTCACTAACCACTGAGCCACGACGGGAACTCCTGTTCTCTAGCTTTTGTGGCAAAGGAAAAACCGTCCTCCTGGGGAGAGACTTTGATGAAAATTATCGGCCTTTTTGCAGGTAATGGTGACCAGCAAACAAATGTACATCTGTTGCACAAGGGGCTTCCTACTATTTCTGCACGTGAATTATAATTCCCACCCCCGATGTGATCAACTGATAGGCCTGTGATCTATATAGTTTCATTCTTGGTATGAATGAAACTATATAGATTCATCACACAGGTCTTAACCATGAAACTAAACATGGCAGAGGGTACTGACACAGAACAGAAAATGTCAAACTTGCTTTTCATTTTGAGCTCATTATGTATCACTTTTCCTGGGATGCTAGTGGCCAGCAGTGTCTTCCCGGTCCTCTTGAGAAGACACGCTGTCCTTGAAATCCAGCATGATAGATGAAATACCTTTTCATGACATTTATTTTCTGAGAAAGTATCAGGAGAGTCAAAGGGCCCCATCCCTGGGTAAGCACCCCAGTGCTTTGCTAGCTCAATTGATATTAACCCTTTACATTTATTCAATATTTTCTCCATTATTTCCCCAGGAACAACAGTGCCCTGAGAAGAAACCAATGCTTTTGAAGGTAAGAGAATTCAACATAAAATATTATCATTGACTTGTAAAGAATGGGAACATATTGCTGCTTGATTGTCTATCATAGAAATCAGCGTGAAAGATGTAAATTTTCCTTCCAGAGTTGACATATAAACATGTTTCTGTTTTCGCTCATAGTGACCAAGGGTCTAGAGAAGTTCTCACCATGGCAATATGTGGTAGTGGTAGTGGCTGAGGGCACTGTTTCTGTTTTAAACTTGGCTTCGGGCATTAGTGTGACTAACAGTTAAGCCATAAGATTCCCAGCTTTTATCTTCTTCAGATGCTTAGCAATTTTACACCTCATGCAAATATGTACCCCGGAGGGAAATTGCTCTCTAGTAAATGCTCCTTTACAGTATTGGATTTGGCTTTGGCTCCCATGAGCCGGTTTTTTTTTTTTTTTTTTTTTTTTTTTACCAGCTTCTACAAACAGATCAAAGCTCTTTAAGCCCAGGCTGCAGGCTTTTATTCATGTGTGTGATGCTGGCCTGCCCCTCCCAGCCAAAACCCACCTCTCAGCCCGTAGGTCAGATCCACGAATATAGTCTGTGTTCCTTTCACAGAGTTACCAGCTGGTGATGTACTTGGGGTCCAGCTATGGGCGTTGTGTGCTGAAAATTCAGTTTCCTTGGCCAGGCAGCAGGTTTTAAGAGGAGTAGGAGTCAGGCATTCTTCTCTATTTGCTTTACATTATGAGGGATTTCTAACTTAGAAGAGCAAGATGAAAATAGGTCAGTTCACGGATGTAAGGTCTTCTCACAGGATGATTTCAGAAGGAGCAGCCAGGCTTGCATGATGCCAAAGGCTTCTTTTTGCAGTGGCAGCTGTCATTTTCCTTTCTGCACCTTATTCCTTCTCCCTGACCCCAGGTTTTTGTCCCTGTTTCTCCCTTTTCCTAGGTGAAACTTCCTCTCCAGGAGGAAACATGAGGAAGCACTTACTATCCAAGTTCATCCTCGCTGTGTGACCTTGGGCAAGATACTCAACCTGTCCAAGTGTCACATTTCTTAACACCAGTGTAATAATGCAGTTCATGGACTGAGGGTGAGGCCCCCATTCAATTAAACATTAAATAAATGGTAGCTCTTCTTTTAATGAAAACAGTGTGATAAACCAGTGACGTCTGAGTTTACTTGTTCACGGTAGTTTACTCGTGGCTGGTATTTACCCGGTACGGATGTCAGGCAAGGCCTTAGCAGGCAGACCATGTAGCTTCAAAGGGCCATTGGCTGAGGGAGGTAGGCATGGTTCAGCCTGGGACTGCTGTCTCCTTTCTTCTTGGTGTCTGTAGAGGAGTTGCTCTCAGCAGATTCCTGCGCTGGAGCCCAGGCCTTGCTGTGGTCCTTCAGTGGGCTACTCCTCACTGCTGTCTCCCTTCACTTTCAATCCCACCTCACGAGCGATGTTTCTTTCTCTTTCTGCAGCAAGGGGATATCCTTGCTTGTTGCTCCTCTGCTCTCCCACAATTTTTTTTAAAAAAATTCAATTTTTAAATACTTAACCCATTCTTTAGCTGCTTGGGAAAAGATGGGTCCCTTTCCCTTTTCTCCATCTTGCACAGGGCTAGCACTGCTGGCTGGATGAGACACTCGCTTTTTTCCCCTTTACTCTGTGTTGTGTCAGTAGTTCTCAAGGTGTGGGCCCAGGACCAGCAGCATCAGCATCACTTGGGAATATGTTAAATATGCAAATCCTTGGCCCCCACCCCACACCTCGTGGATCTGAAACTCTTGGGTGGGGCCCATCCATCTGCACTTGAACGAGCCCTCCAGATGATTCTAACAGTCATATAACGTGAGAGAACCTCTGCTCTGTGTCTTTAGATCCAGACTCTGTCTCTAACACACATCTCAGGGAAGCCCCCAGAGCGACAGATGTAGAGTCAAGGACTGTGTCTGCCAAAAGCATCGCTATTCCACTCCCGAGGCTGAAGTGGGTAATCCCAGCTGTTGGGATTCCCAGTGGGCCGCCATCTAAGCTGACCTGGACTCTACTTATTCCTGTCCTAACTGACTTCCTGTCTTCCCTCTGCATCCTACTCACCTACATCCTCCAAATCCCTTCTCTTGGTAACTCCGTCATCTCAAAATACATCCAGTGAGGAAGTTCCATTGTGTCTCAGTGGTAATGAATCCGATTGCTATCCATGAGGATGTGGGTTCAATGCCTAGCCCTGATCGGTGGGTTAAGGATCCCGTGTTGCCTCAAGCTGTGGTATAAGTTGCAGACATGGCTCAGACCCTGTGTTACTGTTGTTGTGGCTGTGGCATAGGCTGGCAGCTACAGCTCCAATTCGACCCCTAACTTGGGATCTTTCATATGCCGTGGATGCAGCCCTAAAAAGACAAAAAAAAAAAAAATCCAATGATGCTTCAAATGCAGTGACATTTATGGAATTTATAGATCAAATTTGTACAAATTTTCTCTGCATACTTGGAACAGATACCCCAATCTCCTGCCTCCCCCCTCCAGTTTTATTGAGATATAACTGGCATATAGCCCTATATAGGATTGGGTACAGCATAGTGATTTGACGTACAGAAACTGCAAAATGGCTACCATGATAAGTTTAGTTACCATCCATCACCTCATAGAGTTACAAAACATTTTTTCCTTGTGATAAGAACTTTTAGGATCTGCCCTCTTAGCAATTTTCAGGCATGCCCTGCAGCGGTGCTGCCTACAGTCGCTGTGTTGTGTGTTCTATGCTCAGTACTTATTGACCTTGTAATTGGAAGTTTGTATCACAGTTTCTCCGTCTTTAAGATGGTGTCCCAATCGCTCCAATTATGGATAACCCCCGAAGCTTTACAAGGTTCTTATGGGCATTTTCCTGAGTACTGAGTCCTTTGCTCCGTCAGGGATTGTTCTGGTCAGCACTGGAAAGTGGATTCTCTGCCTCCGCTGAATGTCTCCAGGTGCCAGGGAGCCCTCTTTTCTAGTCCCATCTCTAAGAAGAGTGGGACCTGGGAGCATCTTTCTCTGGCCTTCTTATCTGTTGCCTAGCCTCCAAGCTCTCATTCTCCTTTTTTTGTGTGTGCACGTGTTCTTGCACCCAAGGTGTCAACCACTCCCAAAGAAAAGAGCACTTTTCTCCCTGCCCCCTGGCTTGCCTGCCTTTTCTCAGTTTCCTCCCTCCCTCCAGGGCACTGAACAAGTCTGATACATTTTTTTTTACCCCAAATTTTAATTTTGGAAAATTTCAGACCCATGGGAAAGTGTATAGAATAGTACAACAAAAGCTTTTATACCTTTCCTCTGAGCTCACCAGTTGCTGACATTTTGCCACATTTGATTTATACTCTCTCTGCACACACACTCACATGCGCACTCATGCACACACACAGACACTTTTTCCCTGAATCATCTGAAAGTAAACTACAGACACCATAACACTTTACTCCTAAATATTTCAGCTTATATTTTCTAAGAACAAGAACATTCTCTGACATAACCACCATATGATTATTATATACTGTGTAATATATGTAATATATTGCATATATTTTAACTTATATAGGTGTGTGTATATGTGTGTGTGTGTGCGTATATATATGTGTGTGTATATATATATATATATATATCCCTAGTCAAATTACTCCAAGGATCCTAATAGTCGTATGTTATCATGTCTCTTTAGTCTCTTTTAGTCTGGAACAGTCCCTGTGACTTATTTAAAATATGTTTAAATTGGGGAATTCCCGTTGTAACTTAACAGTAACAAACCCAACTGGCATCCATGAGGATGCGGGTTCCATCCCTGACCTTGCTCAGTGGGTTGGAGATCCGGCCTTGCCATGAGCTGTGGTGTAGGTCACAGACGGCTCAGATCCTGCGTTGCTGTGGCTGTGCCGTAGGCTGGCAGTTGCAGCTCTGATTCGACCCCTAGCCCAGGAACTTCTATTTGTCCCAGGTGCTGCTACATTTTGTAAGAGTGCAGGCCAGTTGTTTCATACACTATCTCACAACTGGGATTTGTCTGATTGTTTCCTCATGTTAGATTCAGGTTAAATGTTTTTGGCCAGAATAGTACATAAGTAATATCGTGTTACTTTTCATACCCAAACATTGGCAAGATCTGCTGAAGTGCAGGTTGTATGCAAATAGGAAAATGTAGTGTGATCCAGGGGTTGTAAAGCAGAAAAGAACCTCAGCCACATTCAACTATTTCACGTGACAAATGAATACACTGCGGTCTGAAGAAGCCAAAAGACGGTGTATTTTCTAAGACCAGCTGGTGGTGGTCAGCCACGACTGGCACACCAGGTGCTAAACTCTCTTCAAATGTTAGTTTCACTTTTCTCAACTTTTCAGGACCCTAGTGAGTGTGAGATGAATCCTGGAGATATGGGGCAGCTGACATATGTATACACACGCCAAAGAGTGTTATCGCAAAGTGCTTTTCTTCCCCCTGCTTTGAAGTCTGGCAAATCCCCCAGTGCCTTCTCTGAGAGATACTCAAGAAGCAAAGAATGCCTGTTTTCAATAGGAAAGACAAGTTTTATGTAAAGAATGGCCTTCTACCAAGCCTCAGAAATGATTCTGGGTTAAGAGAAGCAGCAGTCCAGCACTTCTGAGCTATTTGTGTCAGTTAAAAGGCAGGTGTCTTTCCATTGACCTGTTTTCAGTGCTATAATCCCATTACCTTGGCACTATCCTCTGGAGTTTTGCTTTGTTTGGGAATTTTAAATTCCTTTATTTGTAACAGATCAAAAGCTATCTGGCATACATGCTGCATTAGGAAGCGGGCTGTTTGATGGATCTTGCTGCTTTCCCAAACGCACACGTCCGCATATTTCCCGGATAACGGCTCACCGTCTGCCCAAACCTCCCAACTCTAAGTAGCAACCCTGTTCTCAAACCTTTCAACTCCTCTCCCTAAGAGATTAACTAATAACTTTGTGGATACATAAAAAACCAGGACTTCATGTGAGCCTTACCAGGCTGCTTTATGCTGTTGAGTTGGGCGTCTCTCATGGAGCCTTCAGTTGGGGGTCACAGTAGGGCTTTCTTGGTGCATGGGGTGCCCAAACGTCTGAGTGCTGGGCTGCATCCCATTACCTGCCCTCCGCCACTGTTCTTCCATGTGGACAGTGGAACCATGCCCGGGCTGAGAACGTGATGGGTGGTTTGAAGGATTCAGAACAGGTGTTGCTGTGGCCCGTGGACCAAACCCAGCTGCCTCCGTTTTTTGGTCCAGTCTACTGTAGCAATGGCTTTTAAACAATTGGGAAAAAAAAAAATCAAAGAAGAATAGTATTTCTTGGCACGTGAAAACCGTATGAAATTCAAAGTTTATTTTCCATAAAGTAAATCGTTATTAGAGCATCCCCATGGTTATTCACTTATGCATCAATTATGGCTACGTTTGTACTATAAAGGCAGAGTTAAGTAGTTGTGAGACAGAGCATAGGCCCACAGAACCTTGAATAGAGATCGTCCGTTCATTTATCAAATAACCGCTAAGCACCTTTCGTGCGCTAAGTTCTCTGCTAAGCATTGATGGTTCGGCTGAAAGATGTGAAAAAACATCTCCTGGGGAGCTCAATCGATCAGGTAAAACAAAGTAAAGAGAAGCATTACATAATGAGATAGCTGCTATAGTAGAGATGTATGAGAAATGTCACAGGCACATAGGGTAGGCAAACTTTCTTGGAGGGCAGTGAGGGAACAGACAGGCAGCTGACATTTCAGCTACTGGGGTAGAGGTAAGGGGCTCAATACTCCTACCACCTTGTGCAGCCACTACTGTAAACTTTGTGCTATCTCTCGCCAATCTCTCTTTTTAGGCATGTTTTATATGGCTTGTATTCATAGCACAGATACTTGGTATTCTATTTACCATTAAGTGCCAATGTTGGGATTAAACTACGTGGAAAGTCACTTCACCCCTCTAAACCTCATTGTCCTCATTTGTAAGATGAGGATCACAGAAAGCCTATCTGAGAGGGTTCTTGGGAGGGCTCAGTGAGACAAAGCATTGAGGACACTTAACAGAGGACCCGGTGGGTAGTAAGTGCTCAGTGACTCTGCTAGTACAGTCCTCCTTCTCAACTGCTGCCCATGGCCTGACTCTCCCCCATGCAGGAATCTTCCAGGTAGATGGGAAGTGGGTGGAAGTGAAAGCCCAGGAATGGAAGTTAATTCTGGGTAAAGTGTATTTCAGGAAACGGGAAGAGCATGTGCAAGAGCCCTGAGGCATCGAATCACATGGTGACCAACAAATTAAATAGATTTTACAGATTTAGTTATTCATATTCATATTCTTTATTATCAAAAGATTTGAGTCATATTATATATAAAAACCAAGCAATGGGACCAGGATTCAGGACAGTTTCATCCACATTGTATTCCTATCAGTGGCTCAGAGCTTATGATATATAATACATACTTGGTACATGTTTTTTAGTGAAAACATGGAATGGTGTTTCAGATAATGGAAAGCGTTTGGCACAAAAAGAGTATGGGAGAAGGATGCTAAAGTCTTGGGTTTCTAGAATTTTCTATTTAATATTTTCAGATCAAGGTTGACCTTGGGTAACTGAGAACTTTGGAAAGTGAAACCACCAATGGTGGGGCTGAGGTGGGGGTTGGAGGAACGGCCATCCTCATCATGTGTGAAGTCAGATTTAAATATCAAGGTCCTCAAATCAGAACAAGGCTTCACCATAGCACCTTCTTCTGCAACCTTGCTGGTCTGCTTATGTAGGGCCCCAGTTTGCAGTAAATTCCCCAAAGAGAAAAGCTACTAACATCGTATAATGGAAAACCCAGGCCAAGCTACTTGCAACACGAGCCCTGTTCCCAGCCAATAGAGGTTATACCAATGTAAAATAAGAGGAAACACATGCTGTGGCTTCTCCACGTGTAATTTAAAATTCCATGTCTTTCTGGCCGTACATAAGGCACTGCAAGCTAGATATAGTTACACCAGACTATCCCAGGGGCATGTTTTTTATTGGTTGGAACAGCAAGAAATAAAGACTAAGATAAATTTAATATTTAACTCTAAATCTTTAGTTTCTCTCATTAGGCTGACTTGCCTGCAGCCATATTGCTGTAAATTAAACAGCTGAAGCTGGTGTGGTGCCAAAATGCACAGCCAGAGAAATGTTAACAGTTCTCTCCTTGTTCTTATGCCTGAACAAGTTACAAACAAAAAAGTAATGTTTGCCATCCAGAAAGGTCATTAGAAAACTTATTTTTGAAGTTGGAAATAGGAAACTGGCTCTATCTTCAGCTCTAAGGTGGTCTTTGTGGGAAGGAGCTGATGGAGCTAAACATGGAAACCGCTTTTAGTGGGCCCTCATGACTGAAGTTTCAGAGAAGTTTCCTCCAGTCAAAATGTTGCCAAATTATCATTGCCCAAAGGAAGCAAGAAAATGCCTCTGAAGATTGGAAATCAGTGCAGATGCAGATACACTGATAACAACTCTGGTGTGGAATGTCTCAGAAAAGATGCTATAGGCTAGATCTCTGACAGGAGAGTGCTGTGCTAGACCAGAGGGAACTCTCCTTCAGGGGTTCAACCAGCCCAAATCTGACCTGGGGTGGAGATAGGGGTTTGGTCTCCTCTCCCTGTTTATTTCATTTGGTCAGTCTCATTGATCAAGGATGAACAGTTAGTGGTCACACGGTTTTCCTGCCATGCTGGTGCCAGAAAACAGAGTTCCGACAACAAATATTTATCCAACAGTGCAAACTGTTTATAACTAAAGAATAGAGGAGAACAGCATAGCTTTATTTCTGTTCCCACATCTATCAGAATAGTGGTGCCAGAGACAAATGTATTCTTTAATCCATCAGCCTCACCTGTCTGGACTTCTCAGTAAGCACTTCTTAAACCAAGTGTTCTTAAACCAAGTGTTCTTAAGCCAGGTTTTCTCAACCATGGCTGCACAACGGAATAACCTGGAGAGCGTTAAAAGCTCACAGTACACTGGCCACATTCCAGACCAATTACATTATTACCTTGGGGGGGGCGTATGTGACCCAGGCATCAGTAATTTTTATGCTTCTCAAGTTATTCCAAGAAGCAGCCATATTTGAGCATCATTGCATTAAATCTCAATCCTGGATGCACAATAGATTCACCTGGAACCAGCCCAGACCAAGCAAATTGTAATCAGAATTTTTTAAAAAAGATGTTCCCCAGGGGATTTTAAGATGCAACCAGGGCTGAGAAGTTCTACCTGTAAGCAGTGAGTCTCAGTGTAGTATAAGCCCACATTAGGGTCAGCATCATTCTCAGCCCTACTCTGGACCTACTGAATCAGAAATGGGACCACACCTAATCATAAAGCTCCACAGGTGATTCATATCCTTACTAATGTTTGAGGCCCACCGCCTCAAACCTCTTCTATCTCGGCTTGATGATCCCTCAACTTGTACAAAGAGAGATTTATTCTTTTTGCCTGAGAAAGATGGTTATAATTCCTGTCAAAGAATAAACACAATGACATAATCTCTAAAATATATTAGGTGAAAAGAGCAAGGTGCTATAGCATTTGCTGTTTAAAAATAATGAAAAATAATATTTGTATGCATATGTTTCTATATGTCCAGAAAACCTCTGGGAAGATACAGGTAAGGAGGTCCTTCTGTAGAATGGAAGGGGGTGGCTTGGAGCTGGGGGAGGACTTTTTGTAATTTGTATAGTGTACATAGAATTCCTCCATTAAAAAAAACAGCGTAACTGAAAATGCAAACGTTGCAGGGGGAGAAGTCAGGTTAAACCTTGTTAGTCGCTTATATGTCAGAGTGAATTATTTTATCAGAATTTTTTTTCCGAATGGATTTTGATTTGAGGAAGAAAATAGGGTATATGTCATGAGAACAAGGGAAATGGAAGAAAGTACGAGGAAGAGGAATAGGAAAGATTCTCAGATTCTCAAAGTCATTCTGTCAACTTTACATATTTGCCCATGGTCAGTTTTGACCTTGATTTCTAATCCAAAAGATAAGATACAAACTAGTAAGTGTTTCCTTCTTCAGACACTTTGTTTGGAAAATAGACTTCTTGCCTTCATCAGGCTCTCTAACAGAGTGGGAGTGGGGGCAGGGTGGCTTGGCCATTTGCACCTTAGCACTCAAGCTTCTATGAAATGCTGCCTCCAGTTCCCCTTGTAACCACCAGGTGGCAGCAGCATTCCAGCTTCTGGTTTAGCCCAGGCGATGCTGAACAAGCAGGGCTCTAATTATTAGCGTTCTGGTCACAGAAATGTAGAAATGTAGACGTGAAAGAACAGTTCTTAGAAGTTATACTGATGACTACAGATGGTTAAATGGAGGAAAGAAGATCAATATTAAGAATACTTACTAGTCAACACAATAAATTTGATCTGTGAAGCTAAATCTTAACATTTTTGGACACCTCCTGTATGCCAAGGTCTTTACTAAATGCCTTGTTATTTCATTTGATCATCGATAGAGATGTGAGCTGGATACCAATTACTATTTTTCATTTGGGGAAACTAAAGTGGGAATAGATTAAGTAACTTGCCTGAAGTTTCAGAGAAGTAGGCAGAGGGAAGATATGAACCCAGTTTGATCACATAAATCCATGATTTTCCCATTATGTGTGACCATCTCCTCCAATTAGGAGTATCAGGCACCGGCCAAAATTTGATTTGAAGGGTGGCTTGGAGTTGGACCACAGTATCCTTGGGGACAGGGTGGATTTACTAGCCAAAGAGCAGGATTTTGATAGTGAGACAATATGAGTGTTTGTGTACCTTCTGTTTTATGTACCGGTACTTGTGCTTTTCACAAGAAGTAAGAGATCTCGTTGTGTTTTCTAGGAATTCCCATTGTGGCTCAGTGGTAATGAACCCAACTAGTATCATAAGGATGTATGATTGATCCCTGGCCTTGCTCAGTGGGTTAAGGATCCGGTGGTGCTGTGAGCTGCGGTGTAAGTCACAGACATGGCTCGGATCTGGCGTGGCTGTGGCATAGGCTGGCAGCTGCAGCTCTGATTTGACCCCTAGCCTGGGAACTTCCATATGCCATGGGTGTAGCCCTAAAAAAGGCAAAAAATAAAAAGAATGATTTCTAAATTTTAATATAAGCAGGAGAAGCTTCTTGGAATCAGAAGAGTCCTGACCTAAAGAGGGAATTGAGTGCCAAAGAGGAGAGAGAAAGCTTTTGTTCCCTAGGACAATATGAACCTGAAGTAAACGACAGATTCCATGTTATGTCAAGTGGGAATGTTTATTAATAGGAGGATTCTCTATACTTGTTGCCTTTGTAACTAAATAATACATTTAAATCTTGACTTCATATCTCTTCATTCTCATTAAGATAAAAGTGTCCCCCTCTATATTCCTATATCTCTCCTTCCTAAAAATTTCCCAGTTTGGCTGGTTAAACCTTTATTTTCATGCCCTCAGGGTTAGTAGTTTACCGGAGCTCCCTGATGGCCTAGTGGTTAAGGATCTGGCATTGTCACTGCAGCAGCTTGAGTTGCTGCTGTGGCGTGGGCTTGATCCCTGACCTGGGTACCTCCTCATGTCATGTGCAAAGCCAAAAACATTTTTAAAAGGTTAATAATTTTCATTCTTCCCTGCAACTGTAAATAAAAGCAATTGTGGTATAAATACATAAAGAGTATTTATGTACTCTCTATGACTAGCAGTAAGTCTTGTAAGGGCAATTCTCTGATCATAAAGGTCCATGGATTTCCTTCTCCACTGTGCTCAGAATCACACCCTGTCTGGTTTAATTGCACAGGGACCACAACTTTCATGTGAATATTTTGTTTTTAAAAGTTCTACTTGCCGTTTCTTATTCTGATTGTTAGAAGAAAGCATGCCTTTTTTTGTCATATGACTGCACCTTATGAGGGTGCAGAGTTGTCTCTTTATGGGTTTGCGCCACACCCCTCATCATGGGCTTTCTTTGTAGGGCACTGCTTGGCTGGTTTCCCTGTTCGCTAGATCTCAAGTTTCCCCCTTAATTGTGTTTGCTTTTGTGTTTTGCTGAAACGCGTCCTTAATAATTATTTCAGAAATAGTGCATGAGGAATATATTTTCCAAGGGTTTGCATATTTAGGATGTCTTCTTGTCACTTGCTCTTGATTAAAATTTCATAAGGAAAATGTTCTTTGATTTCCCTCTTAACGGTTTTTAGTATTTCTTCATTTTTATCTAGTATAAAGTAACTAGGATTAATGTTAATTATGTCATATATAATTTCTATCAGAATTTTTTCACACTGTCTTAATATTGTTTTAACAAAAGAGATTATATGAGTAAATCATGGTCTTTAATGAGTCTTTCTGTCTGCATCCTGTAAAAAAGAAGCCACCTCCCATTTCTTTTACACCTTTGTAGCACCAACTAGGCATTTTTTTCTTCATACAATCTATTTTGTTACTGTGAAGCCTTCCGGAAGTTGTTTTTTTGTTTGCTTTTTTCTTTTTTTTTTTTAGGGCTGCACCTTCAGCATATGGAAGTTCCCAGGCCAGGGGGTCGAATCGGAGCTGCAGCTGTCAGCCTACACCATAGCCACAGCAATGCCAGATCTGAGACACATCTGTGACCTACAGCATGGCTCACAGTGATGCTGGATACTTAACCTACTGAGTGAAGCCAGGGATGGAACCCGCATCCTCATGGATACTAGTCAGGTTCATTACCACTGAGCCATGATGGGAACTCCCTGGAATGTTTTAAAAGCAGTATTTCTGTCATCATTTTTAAGTCCCATTTTCATAACGCACCTAGAAGCAAAATAATTTACGAGAAGCTATGTGGGGCCCAAAATGAGTGAAATCTTGGTATTCAGGAAAGATTTAGAAAATAGAAGCTTGCCATAGATTTAAAGCTAGAAAGCCTATCTGCCTAAAGAAAGACCTGCTGGCCCACCAAGAAGATGCCTAGAGATTTCTAAAACCTCTTTATCCCCTCTACCAAAGAAAGAAAATGGTTAAAGGTTTTTATTTATGCTCCAATCCGTTGCTATTTATAGCATACAAATCTGTAATTCTCCTGCCAGTGGAACTAAAGTTGTCTTTAAATGGTTACAGTCAAAAAATGCTCAAACCAAAATATTTGCTGCATTTTTCTTTCTAGTGATCTCAATAATACCTGAATAGATGTATAATTACTTATTGGACAATGGAATCAGATGGTTGTGCTGAATGAGGTCTAGGTCTTTTCCAATGTAAAGTCTGAGCCCTTGAGGAACAAAAGGGCATCTCCTTTGCTATTAAATGTCTATAAAATATACAAAGACGGACAATCAGGGAGGAAACCCAGGAAGATTAGTTCATTAAAAAGCTATGTTCCTGTGATTATTCCATGTTTTAAAGACTAGATGAAGAAGGGGACAACAAATTTAAATGGAGATCAAATCTAGCATCAAAAAAAAAGGACTTCCCTGGTGACTTAGTGGGTTAAGGATCTGGTGTTGTCACTGCTGTGGCTCTGGTTGCTGCTGTGGTGTGGGTTCAGTCCCTGGCCTGTGAACGTCTGCATGCCATAAGCATGGCCAAAAAATAAAAACATCATTAAATCTATGGAGATAGTCAAAGTTTCTGCCATGGATATGAGGCGGATTTTGAAACAGTGTGTCCAGTGAACCTCTGGGTGTCTGTGAAATAACATTATGAAGGATGACATCAATTCCAAGGAGGAAATCCCCCATCGCACCATTTCCATCTGAACTGACAAATTAAAGTTCTTATCAAATAAATGCCCCCAGAAGCTCTCCTAAGAACATAAACTTAAAATCTGACATTGCTTATGTTTAAACTTTGGGGATTATCTCAAATTCACTTGACCATGAGTTTTGGATATCATTAAAATGGCTAGCTACTCATAGACTGTATATAGTAGGCAGGTTTTTGAGTAATTTCCTTGAAAACAAATATTTAAAAAGAGTTCTTATGTTCATTTAGTTTTCTTTCTTGAGCTGAAATGAGCAAGGCCAGCTGTGCTTCAGCTTAGAATCATAAAAGTTAAAGATAACAGTTTATCTCGAATGAAGCTTCAGCTATAATTGCAGCCCTGACCACTCAGCCATGCACGCAAGGAGTACTGTTTGAGACTGCCATGGTGGGCCCCGCTGAACCCTGTTGCATCCTGGATATAAAAAGGGGAGGAATGTTAGAAGAAAAACCACTTTTCTTGAATGCAAATATGTTTTTCTAAAGGTTGGATCTGACAAAACGTGGCCTGAGAAAAGTCTGCACGAGGCTTACTGGGCCTTCAGATGCACCTGGCATTATTTGTTTCTTGACTTAAAACACTACAAACTCCTGTTTATCCACGATTTAACCAACCAGAAAGCTAAGATAATCCCTTCTCCCCAAACTCTTTAAGAGAAAGAGATGATTAAGGTTGTGTGGTTTTGGAGATACGTCAACACAACAGGACCGCTTTGGCTTAAGCCCATTCTTCAGGTGATGTCAGTTTTGTGTGACATTCCTCTGGTGCCCCCAAAGCAATGCAAACACTTGGGGTACCTGTGCATCCCCAGAGATTAAACTGCACAGTGTCGATTTCCTAGTTGTACTACACTGATTCTAACCATCTCTAATCATTCCAAATAAATTTAAAGCCAGAGATAAATGCAGCGAGCCAAGCCACTATGTATGTTTAAAATAATCTTTAAGTATGTAAAAGTTTTTCCTGATGAAATATGCCTTCTGACTCCTCCCACCGTCCTTGCACAAAAGACCTTAAAAATTAAACAAATTAATGAATCAGTCCATCTGGCAGGTCGTATTGACAAGACGTAAGAGGTAGACTCAAGAAACTAGTGAGATCTTTTTTTAAGTCATCACTGCTTTGTGTTTCTAAACTTCTTAGGAAAAGAACTCAATTACTAGCAGCAGCTTGTGCCAGTAGAGGCAAGCCCAGATATACACAGTAACCGCTGAGCCTGTGTTAAGACTCGAGGGGTGCGGGAATGAGCGAGATTTCAAGGACCTTGACTATCAATGATACACAGAAGGCATTCAATAAGTAGTAACGTCTTCAAAGTCTGGCATTAGAATCAATCTTTGGATTCTTTTTTTCAGGGCTCTTTAAATATACTCAGCTCATTCTTTCATTCACATATAGATTCTTTCACTCACTATTCATTCATGACTCCCCGTGTGCCAAGGCCTGGCTGGACCTGGGGACTCAGTGGTGAGTAATAAATGTCTGAATGCACAGAGAGACAGGTCTAGTGATAGTGACATAGCAGGGATTATTCCTCTGATAAAAGGTATGAAGTCAGAAACCTGTGTAGAAGAGAAAGAGAGGTCAGGAAAGTGTCCTTGATAAAGAAAAGGGTTTTCAGGTCCCTCAAGCTACTTCACATGGGGATCCAGGACTGGCCTTGATACCACCCTTGACTCTTGTGTCCAAAGAGCAAGGTGAGAGTGATATCCCTTTCTTAGCTCTGGCTCAAACCCAAGGGTAGTGATACCAGAGGAATTGCTGCTTTAAAACAAGGATACGGAACAAAACAATGGCCGTAATGAAATAAACGCCTTGAAGCTAAAGAAAAAATGTCATGAGTTGTGCATTTTTACCCCCGCAAAACTGATGTGTTCTATAGTGGAAGATGGAGTCTGCTTTGATTTCTACAAGATATGCAGTAATGGGTTATGTACTCCAGGGAAAAACTATTCCTAAGGGAGCAGGAACGTGATGGATTCACTTCCTCGGTGAGGTTTATAATGTGTGGCAGTTTTAGTGCGAGCAGGTACTTGGTCTATAAACTGGGAGAGCATGGCATTAGCGCATTAGCGGCAGCTCGTTTCTAAATGAAGAAGAATACAGCATTCCCTCTCACTCTGGTTGTGGGTCCTACTGGGGATAAACAGGAAGATTGTTTTCCCGGTGTTGTGTTTACCTGTCACGGTGATGTGCACTCGCCCCATTGCCAGCCCCTTTGCACAGCTCCACAGACCTGCTATTTTTGTCGTTCTTTGCAGACCCAGACCTGGTTTTGTGCTGAATGGAGGCAGGGTCATTTCCACTTCTTGTTCAAACGCTCTGTCTCCATTAGATGCTCTACGATTAGCTGCTTCACAATTAGACATCGGATCTCTTAGTCTGTGAACATCCAGGTTCTTGGTCCCCAGAGGCCATTTCATGTCCTCACTCCTCAAAGCCTGCTGTTCTGCTTGTTGCAGTTTAAATGGTGCTAAAGAGAGGCAGCCCTGCCTAGCAGCCAGCTGGCTTCCCGGAGGCCCCTGGTGCTGCAGGGCTGCCCAGACCCAGGTCTGGTCCTCAGACGGGCAAGTGGGAACTCAAGCTGTCAACCCCAAAAGGGATTTCGTTTTACAGGCCTGATTCATGTTAACTCATCTCATAAGAGACTGGCTGACAAATTAAAACGCCAATTTATGTATTTATTATTAGAAATATACTTGCCAAGCAATAAGTCTGTGTCGGCCACTCAATTTGTTCTCTTCATACAATTAAAGTCTGTTCGGGAAACCAGATTAGAGATCACAAGGTTTCTGGGTGAAGGGAAGCCAGACTCTTGTTCACTGCTCATTGGAGACAAGTTTTCTGGAAGGCAGTGTTTTATTATGTGTAGCTTTCACAGTGAACAAGCATGGTGAGTTCTTTATTTGTGTCTCCTATCATACCTTGAAAATTTATTTGGTGGTAGAATCTTGCCCCTGTCACTGTCTGAAAACTTGGCCAGCCTCCTGACTTTTCCACTTACTCCTATGGAATAGATTGGCCTATGATCAAAGTCACAAACACTGGCTTGCTTCAGCAATGAAGACTATACAGTGCCAGCTATTAATCAAACTTCAGTCTTCATTCGGAGGTCAGACTTTTCCTCCCAGCTGAGGCCGGTGGTTGACGAGCCACCTGTCTTTTGGACAGTGGTTTCAGTCACGTTATCGAATTCCTCTCTTCCCCTCTTTCTACTTGCTAATTGCATCTTAGCCTCTCAGAGGTTGGAACATGGTGAAGGAAGAGGCTATTAAACTTGAGGGGAGGGTGACCATGCTCCTCCCTGCCACCCCCCCACCCCACCCCCCAGGATGAAGCCTCACGTCACAGCTTAGCTGAAGGAAGATACCCTCGTGTCTTCCCCAGACTTTCAGCCCTTTCTGCCTGAGTGATCCAAGGGAGGAGGAAGCACATTGTTTGCATCCTTTGAAATTTTGTTCAGGCATGTAATTGTGGTGTAGAACATCATTGCAGTTAAGATCCATATACTTTAGTTTGTGTGGGGCGGGTGTTTTCTCAGACTGAATGCCTAGGCCTGGAAAAGTTTTATTCATGCGTGCTGCTAACATGGTGGACAAGAGCATGGCTTCTGGACGCTACTATTTCCAAGTGCCAGGATCAACCTTCACTTTTAATATCCTGTTACATATGCATTGAAAGCCATAAAGATGTTTATAACAGTAACAAATGCTTATTCATCCCACTCCTGTGCACTGATCCAGAGAAAACCATGACTGGAAAAGATGCATGTATTCCAACGTTCATTGCAGCACTATATACAATAGCCAAGACATGGAAACAACCTAAATGTCCATCGACAGAGGAGTGGATAAAGAAGATGCGGTACATGTACACAATGGAATATTACTCAGCCATTAAAGGGAAAGAAATAAGGCACTTACAGCAACATGAATGGACCTAGAAATTATCATGCTAAGTGAAATCAGTCAGACAATGAGACACCAACATCAAATGCTATCACTTACATATGGAATCTTAAAAAAGGACACAATGAACTTCTTTGCAGAACAGAGATACTGACTCAGAGACTTTGAAGAACTTACAGTTTCCAAATGAGACAGGTTGGGGGGTGGGGGGATGCACTGAGGGTTTGGGTTGGAACTGCTATAAAATTTTGTTGTGATGATTGTTGTACAACTATAAATGTAATAAAATTCATTGAGTAATTAAAATAAAGTAAAATAAAACTTTTCCATTAAAAATGCTTATTCAGCAACTACTGCATTGCAGAGACTATTCCAAGGGCTTTATCTGTACTAATAAGTTTAGATTTGCAACAATCCTATGAGTTATATATTGTCATTATCTCCATTTTGCAGGAAAGAAACTGAAGCGAAGAGACTCTACTACTTCCCTAAAGTTATAAAATGATAAATTCCACCCAAATGGCCTGACTCCAGAACCCATACTCTTGATTGCTCTGCTTGCTAATGCTGAGAAACGCAAGAATTCCAGTTGTAGAAATTTAGTCATAGGAAATAAACACACAAAATAACATAGCTGGATCTTAATTGTGATATCGCTAATAACTTGAAAAAAAACTGGATACAACTCTTGTATTTGATTATAGGAGACTGATTAAATAACTATGCTAATATGTTAGAACCCAAAGCCTTTAAACACATAGCTTAGAGGTATATTCACATATAAAAGATGCAAAACTGCATGAGTAGTCAGGGAAATGCAAATGAAAGTAAAAAGCAGATACCATTTTTTACACATCAGAGTGGAAAAAGTGAAAAGGAGACATAACATTCAATGCTGATAAGGATGCAGAACAGGCACTTTCCTTCACTACCGATGAGAGTGCAAATTTTTATGATATCTTTGTAAAGGAATTTGACCAAAATGTCTAAAACACTTAAACATTATAGATGTGAAATACTTGACCAACCATCTTATTTATGAGAATCTATATTATAGAAAGTAAAACATGTACATAAGGCAAAAATCTGGAAATAATTGAATGGTAACTAATTATGATACATCCATTCTGTTATATGAATGCAACTGTTTATATTAACGAATTATATCTGGATTTATTGACCTAGAGGAGTGTCCATGATACATTGTGTGAGAAAAGTTGCTTTCATAATAATGTGTAGAGCAAGATTCCCCTTTGTGTAAACACACAAGAATCTCTGTGTGTATGAAAGTTTGTATAAGGTTGGTGAAAGGTCTAGATGGTTACAAATCAGGAAATTAACTTTGGCTACCCCAGATGGGTAGCCTGTGTGTGTGTGTGTGAGAGAGAGACACACATACACATGCTTTTATACATCTTTGGACTGTTTCATTTATTATAGAAAGCATATAGATTTATAAATCAAAAATTAATGAAAGATATTTATAACCTATTGTCAAAGGGAAAGAAAAAATGTGATATATATATATATATATATATATATATATATATATCCCATTTTAAAAAGCAGTCAAGACAGGTATATGTGTTTATTTATGTGAGTATAGAGAAAAAGACTGAAAGAACTATAAAGTTCTAAATATTGACAGGAATTATTTCTGACTCATGGGATTTTTACTGTCTTTGATCTGTCTGTGTTTTCTGAATATCAAGCAATTAACATATATTAATTATATAAAGAAAATTTGTTAGAAATAAAATGAGAAATTAGTTTGTAAGGAAAGATAAAGAGTAAGAATTGAGTTTGAAGTGAAAAAACTTTTTAGAGGGTAATTGCTAGAATGGAGTCAGAGCACAAAGTTGAAGGATAGTATTTTGAACAGTTCAACACCTGAAAATGTTTTCTCCATAAGAGGGCGACATGTCCTGTGTTAGCCAACAGTCTTGTCACAATATATGACCTATAAAGATTAGGGGGAGACACAATTTTGAGATTTCTTTTGGCAATATATTATATCTAAAATGCTCTGGCTTACTCGAAAACGTCTTTTATCTAGAAAGGGGAAGATAAAGAATTTGGAGTAGACGCTTAACAAGAAACGAAAATGAATCTAGGAGACTGGTAGGCCCAGAACACACAGGGAGCACAGGGGTAGCTGTGGTGGGTGGACTGCAGAGGAATTCTGACCAAGGGCACTGCAGGGCTTAGTGCACTATATCCACAGAGCTGTGGGACACGCCCATTGAGAACCACAGAGACAAATATGGTTTGTGTTCAGAAGTGGACTTAGCTCTTTCTGCCAAAGGCACGTGGCATCTGTGCCATTGGTTGCTTGCCATTTGCAGAACAATGTCAGGTACATTTGTTAGGGAAGTGGGGGTGGTATGCACAGCATTCATCAGGATTTGGAGGTAAGATGGTTTAAGAAAAGTAAATTCTTTTTATTTCTACCTTATCTAGATAATATCCAAACCAAAGCTTCAGTTGTACAGAACCTCAGATCTTGTGCCTTTTCAGGATAACGACAGTACATAGAGAAAAGAAAGAAGAATTATTATAAAACTACAGAAAGAAATCAAATGACAGTTAAAAATCCTAAGCTTCTTTACCATTTAAAATTGTGGTTGAGGGAGTTCCCATTGTGGTGCAGCAGAAATGAATCCGACTAGTAACCATGAGTTGCGGGTTCGATCCCTGGCCTTGCTCAGTGGGTTAAGGATCTGAACAAGGATTGCCGTGAGCTGTGGTGTAGGCTGCAGACATGGCTTAGATCCTGTGTTGCTGTGACTGTGGTGTATGCCGGCAGCTGTAGCTCTGATTGGGTCCCTAGCCTGGGAACCTCCATATGCCTCAGGTGCAGCCCTAAAAAGCAAAACAACAACAACAACAACAAAAATTGTGGTTGAAGTAAACCCTCATTGAGTAGCATGTATCATAAAACTAAAACTGTAAAAGACCAAAGACCGGATTTCTAGTTTTTTTCTACAGAAACCCCATTCAGGAAGAGGACTTTGATGTGAAAGGAGGAATAGACAGCAATTTATTTTTTACTGTCTGTGATGCCGTTTGTACAGTTTTGAACTCCATTGTTGTGGGGAATGTCAATGGTCCCTAATTGGTCCAGCATAACTGGGAGGTGATGGGTTTCAGTTAGGGGCTATAGTGCCATTTATTGCAGCTCTTGAAAGGTAGTGTTTCCTGGAAGGCTGAGTTAATGGTGAAATGGAATGCCTTTTCCTTTTATGTTCCTTTCTGTCTGATACAGTATTTTTAGTTGTTAACTCAAGGTTGAAATAGACCAAAATAAAAACCTGAAAATAAGAGCTTCCATTAAAACTTCTGTTGGGGGGAGTTCCCGTCGTGGCGCAGTGGTTAACGAATCCGACTAGGAACCATGAGCTTGCGGGTTCGATCCCTGCCCTTGCTCAGTGGGTTAACGATCCGGCGTTGCCGTGAGCTGTGGTGTAGGTTGCAGACGCGGCTCGGATCCTGCGTTGCTGTGGCTGCGGCGCAGGCCAGTGGCCACAGCTCCGATTAGACCCCTA
>PVHT020000143.1:2892734-2935085 GCA_004024745.2 Catagonus wagneri
CTTTTCTCCTTTCTTTTTCCCTTCCTTCCTTACTTGCTTTCCTTTCCCTTCCTTCCTTCCTTCCTCCCTCCCTCCCTCCTTTCTTTCTCCCTTCCTTCCTTCCTTCCTTCCTTCCTTCCTTCCTTCCTTTCCTTCCTCCCTCCCTCCCTCCCTTCTTTCTTTCTTTCTTTCTTTCTTTCTTTCTTTCTTTCTTTCTTTCTTTCTTTCTTTCTTTCTTTCTTTCTTTTTCTTTCTTTCTTTCCTCACCAAAGCTGCAAACATGAACAGCGATGAAGTCAGACAACCATGGTCTGGGGAATTACTTAGCTTCTTTAAAAGAAAAGGCCCCTGGAGAAATTTCCTGACTTCATTGCCTTTTAATATGACCTTGTCCATAGATGTTTTCCTTTATTTGCTTCTAGTGTCTAATTTTGTGACTCAGCACTTTCTGAGTAACCTTCTCAAAACCGTAGAGCTACACAGGGCTGAGTAAAACATGCAGAGTCAAGGATTCTGAGAATTTAACCAGAGCTGAAGACATCTTGACCTTTAGGAACAGCAAGAACAAAAATTGTTCGGCCAGCAGTCTTATTCCCTACCTCTTTCCCTTGAATATACCAGGGGATAAGCCATAAAGCCTCACCGGATATATGTTTTCCTTTGGTTATTATAATTTCAGTGATTTTTGAGCTGCCTTCTTCCACATTCTGAAAATTTGAACTCAGATAGAAAGGCCTGAACCCTGACTTGATACCCAGTGGCTGAGAAGTGAAGATATCAAAATTGTGAAAAACCAAGCAATAACATGTTGAAAGAAAAGGGGAGCATGACTCAGTCTTTCTGAAAAACGTAATTCACCTTTGAAAGTGTTGGCATTTTCCTAACAATGCTTTTACGATGAATTGGGTAGTTGAAATGTGCTTGCTATTTCTGAAGCCCTAGAATAAAAAAATTCACTTTTCCTTTAGTAAGTGAGATGAAGAAAGGAAGGGCTTTGAGAACTCAAAAACTTCCTTGGGCAGAATTGTGAGAAGGCACAATCTGTTTCCAGGCTCTCCAGACTCCATTCCTCCTCTTTCAGAACCATTTCCTTCCCTGTCTTAACCAGGTAGGGACATTCCATTGTTTTCCTTAATAGATCCTCAGTGTGAGTCGCACACAGTATTAAGTATCCTGTGCTGACTACATTTACATTTTAACATTAATTGTGGACATGAAGGGCTTTGTCTTTGAGTCACAGGTTTGGTAATGAGATAGAAGATTGGTAATTAGAAGTTCTAATCTGTGTTCATCTATTTATCACTTGTAAGCCTGTAGGCAAGTCATCTAACCTTTATGAGTCTGTTTGCTCATCTGTAAAATGGTAATGATGATTATAATTGGCACATGTGTCAGTGGCTTTAGGGATCAAAGATAATATATATAAAGTGCCTGGCCCATGAATACTAGTTGAAGGAATGTCATACATACAAGTGTCAGGCATGCAGGAGATGAAAATTTTTGGACTTTTCCTTTTTTTTTTTTTTTTGCCTTTTGTCATTTTAGGGCCGCACCCGCGGCATGTGGAGGTTCCTAGGCGAGGGGTCTAATCGGAGCTGTAGCCACTGGCCTACTCCGCAGCTACAGCAATGCAGGATCCGAGCCGCGTCTGCGACCTACACCACAGCTCACGGCAACGCTGGATCATTGACCCACTGAGCAAGGCCAGGGATCGAACCCTCAACCTCATAGTTCCTAGTCGGATTCATTAACCATTGTGCCACGACGGGAACTCCAGACTTTCCCTTTTGACAAAAGGACTTTTCAAGCACAGCTGAAACTGGATCACCAGAATGGAGATCAATGGCCACCTACTCAATGTCTTATGTGGCTTTATGTTGTGCCCTACTGCTTTATGGCCACCTAATTTGTCTAGATATTCATCGTAATCATGGAGCTTGTATGAGAGCCATAGAGCTAACGGGGTGAGTGTTGAATTGAGAAGGGACTCCAACATCCTTATGAGTTTAGCTGTTTCAGTATTGCTGCATTTGAAACATAATTACTGAATATACACATATATAGAATAACAAACACATTATCCCATGAGTCTGACAAGGAAATGAATTTCATTACTTTATGGTCACACTGCTCTGACAGTACCACTCTGTTTGTGCCAAAATGCATACCTGTGTTTAGGCACATAGACATGCTCCTTGATGGCCTATGTCTATACTCAACCCCCAAATAATACAATAAAAACTGTCTCCTTACAATCCAGCTAGTTATTTCTTGCATATGTTATGACAGAAGCATTTTCACTGTGATTTCTCTTCTTGGGTAATGAGAAGCTGTGATAGACATTAACAGAAGAAGCTTCGAGTGGAAAGTTCCCCCAGATTTTCTCACTGCCTCCCTCCAAATTTGATATGCTGCAATGTTTTTAGTTTTATTATTATAGTGTCTGGGTGGAGATGTCGAGAAAGAAAAGATGAAGTGCTGGAATCTAAAAATGAGTAAACAGCTGTCAGGAGAAATTCTGAAGTAGTGTTCTAGAGCTTGGAGGAGGTTTAAAGAATTTATTCTTGGCACAATTGCCTATAATCAGTAGTTAGCAATCCATTGAAATGATATTTGTTGAATACCTATGTTATAGATAAAGACTATTGAGATTGCATTAAACCAGTGGGAAAACACACCACAATATTCATTCTAGAATAGATTACAGTCTCTGGCAGTAGGTAACTTCCTGAAGCCAAGTAGTTCTTGGGAATCAATAACTTAATTAGCCCCAGGAGACTGGGATCTCTAGACTTAGCCGAGTGGTGCAGTTGTTAGAAGATCTGCCCATGGACATCCGCCTTAGTGGAGAGAGTTTTTTGTTTTGTTTTTTTTGTTTTTGGCAGGCTTTAAAGCTCAGAAGAGTTCAGAAAACTGCTCTCTGGGTACTGAACAACTATTTATCAATATTACACTTGGACTCATTGCTGTCCCTGCCCTGAAGCTTTTGTTGAAGTCTCCTTGCAATCAGTCAGCTCAGGGTTTAATCTAGTTAATCCCACTGAGAACTGGAGTCCCTTTTCTGCTATAGCTTTTCCGGTCCAAGGAGAAGGGAGACATGTTTAGATTCATAAGAGGTCTGTATTTTCCAGCACACCGCAGCAGTATCAGACGTATGTGGCAAAAAAATAAGCAAATTGTTTTCCTTCATCCGTGGTTGGATGAGAAATATTTGTAGTTTCTTGAACTCAGGGAAAGTTAAGCTATGTATGTGTCCGCTGCATGGCTTAGCTGACTGCCAGACATGTTAAGGAAGTTCATCAACGATGACAATCAGGTATGTTGGCATTTTCCTGTTTCCAGAAGTGCTCAGTTTGGGCTGATAGTGGGTACAAAGCATAGGGTTTGTTAGGCAAGGCCCCCATGAAACTCAGATTAGAAGGTTGTCTTTGCTGCTATCTGGTAACCTCTTTTCCTCTCAATCAAAATATTTGTGAAATGTAATGGTAACCTGAATTACATCAGTGGCATAAGATAGAGGTAAAGGGATGGTCACAAAGCCATTCAAAAGGTGGTCTCAAGAGACCTGCTGATTGTATTAGTTTCCTGGAACTGCTGCCACAGACTTGATGGCTTAAAACAGCAGAACTTTATTCTCTCACAGAGCTGGAGCCTGGAAGTCTAAAATCAAAGTGTTGGCAAGAGTACCTTCCCTCCAAAGGCTTTAGGCAAGAATCCTTCCTTGCCTCTCAGCTTCTGGTGACTCTAGGCATTGTTTGGCTTGTTGCCGATTAACTCCTGTCTCTGCCTCATCTTCCCTGACCTCTTCCTCATTCTGCATCTTCTGCCTCTATCTCCTTCCTTCTCTGTCTTTATCTGCTTGGACTGAGGGACCGCTGAGATAATCCAGGATGATCTCATCTCAAAATCCTTAACTTAATTATAACTGTAAAGCCTCTTTTTCCAAGTAAGGCCACACGCATATGTTTAAGGGTTAGGAAACGGACATTATCTTTTTGGAGGTCACCATTCAACTCACCACTGTGACCCCATGATTATGTTAGTTTGTTTGATTGAGAAGGTTCCACTGAAGATAACTCTCAAGGCCCTGGTCTGGACAGATGAGAAGACTGTGGTGGTAAATACCCAGAGAGGGAAGATTAGAGGAGATGCTATTTTTGTCATTCAGTTTTGAACACCAAGTTTAAGGTGAGGGATAGAGAAAGTAGACATTTGACTTCACCATGTGGCTGCATGTTAACCTTGTCTTGAGATTTCCAGTAATCCTGGCAATATTATTCAATTAATAGTCAAGAAAATAGATAAAAGCTACAGTGTTCCTGATTATATTAGATTATCATATTATCTTTTAAATACTTTAAAAATACCTCAGGATGAACAGTATGATGTGGGAACAAAATTGATTTTTCATTTATATTCTAGCAGCAGTTAGTTAGCATCTGAAGGATCCTGATCAGGAATCCACACTCCAGCCATGTATTATCAGGCACTTCAAATATTGCTATGGAAATCGCATATGAGGATTTTCTAATTAGCACAAGAAATGTAAGAAATAATTTTAATAGTTACAACAACTATTTTATTAATAATTAATTTAACAGTAATAAATAATAAGAAATGGGTGGTGTCAATAAATATGTTGACTCTCAATTCCACCTACCTTTGCACGAAAACTTGTAGGAATCTGGCAAGCCCAGCCACCCAGTTCCTTTGGAGAAGCCATGAAATGTAGAGCTCATTTAGTCCTGGTCTCATACTTCACAGAGCACCAGTGCATGATCCGAATGTTGCTGTTCTCACCATCAGAACATTATAGTGTCCCTTGGAGTAAACCTTTCATGCCAAGTGACTGTTGGCAAGTTTGAGGATGGAGAGTGGAACTTCCCCAAACTTACTAGTTCAGGCTGACTGTTTCAGTGCCTGCTTGCTAATAAACATTTGGGTACTTGACAGAAGTTGGCTAAAGACTGCCTTTCATCTTAATCTACCACTTGTTGAGAAGGATATAGGGAAGCTGAGGTGGACTCACCTCTAATCTCCAGAGTCTATTGACCAAAAATTCTATTTACCAAAAGTCTCAGGCATTTGTTAAATGTACACATTAGTATGGGTAATTTTGCAACAGAATCACTTGGCCTTTAAGCCCAAATCACTGCAAGAACTGTTGACAATACATACTCCAGGTATCCAAGGAAACAGAGAGTTCCTTCATACTTGGGTAAAGAAATGGGTGCAGTGATCCCTTCATCCATAATCCGATGGCAAGGGGTTGCCTAAAATCAGGTGTTGTATAGTCACTACATAAAACATGGAGCTCAGTGACTTCTCTGATTGGAGAGGCTGGATCTTCTGAAAGAAGTTATTGATAACATTAGTTGTGATAAAGAAATATGGATTTGTTGAAAATATGGTGAGGCAGTCCTGCTCTTGCATGCACAAGGAGTAAGAATCTCAACCCCAATAACTGTAGCCTTCAGAAAAGCACTCCTGACTTCTGACTCTGACCCAGTAGGTTCAAATTTGGAAGGTTTTGGTTATTTGACTCCTATTAAAAAATTTAGGTAAATCCTGCCACTATAATAAACCTTTCATTCAAGAGACATCACAACACCTAAAAGGGGTGAGATGTGGGGCTTTGTCCAGCTTACAGAATAGCTTCTCTGACTGCTTTTGTGCCTGCTTGCCTGTATGTAGGGCAGAGTTCCATCTGAGACATACATTGTGAAATTCTACCTGGGAACAAGGATGTGGGAGGAAAGACAGATAGCTCTCACCAACCTCTAGTTATTGAAGATGAGTTAGATTGAATTACTGTTCAAAAACCTTCACCCTCCGCTCCCTCACCTTCCCCACTCCCAAGTAAGGAATACGTTTTCCCATCTTTTGACCCTGGGATGGCCATGGGACATATTTTAGACAATGTGATGTTAGTTTATGACACAAGCATGGGCTTGAAATATAATTTTGGGGGAGGCTTGATCTCTCACATCTGCCAGTACCAGCAGAGGAACATGCCCTAGGGGGAGCTCAGGGACAAAGAAGCTGAGAAACACAGGGCTCCGACCTGGTCCCAACCCGCAGCACAGACGCCCAGTCATCAGCAGAGCCATGGCTGCAGACCCGCAGAGAAACATAAATATTTGTTATTGAATGTCACTGGGATATTGTGGTGGTTTGTTATGTGGCAAAAGGTGACTGGCACATGAGCCTACCAATACTTACACTGCCCCCTCCCTCAACTAATAATTATGAGTGTCCAAATCAGATTAGGGACTAGGCGCTTGGCAAATATTGCTTCATATAAGTAATCTGAGAGGTGGGCATTACAAATCTGAGAGGTGGGCATTATTTTTCCTGTTATACAGATGAAGTAATCATGACTGAGAGAGATAAAACAACTTGGCCCGAATCACACAGCTAGGAGGAACAGACTGAAAGTTACTCCAGTCTCAACGGTAGAGTCCATCATCTCCATCATCTCTCGCTACACTTCATTGCTTACTCTTCCCAACTTGCTTAGATAAAATTGATAAGCATGATTGACACTGTTCTGCCCTCACAAAGTTTACGTGCTCATCTTTTTATAGATGTATTTGTTAAATACAAAGTTAAAGTTTTTTAAAAAATAAATTTTATTAGAGTATAGTTGACATGATGTGTTAGTTTCAGGTGTTCAGCAAAGTGAATCAGCCATATATATGTATACATATATATCCATTTTTTTCAGATTCTTTCTCCATATAGGCTATCACAGAGTATTGAATAGATTTCCCCAAGCTATATAGTAGGTCTTTGTTACCGATTGATTTGTATATAGTAGTGTGTATATGCCAATCTTTAAGGGTTTTTTTTTTTTGTGGTGTAAAGATTATGTCCTCATTTTTTTTTCTATAACCTCATTTTATACCATGTATAGACAAAGGAAACTCCCTCTTAAAAGACTGTCTGACTTCTAATGTGGTGACCATTAAAAGGTGGTGAATCCAAGTAACAACTCCTCTCAGTGTGCATTTAGCTACTAAGGATAAACCTGAGTTGTTCCACAGAGTTCTCCCATAGGTTATAGGTCAAAGAGTTTGGGGAAAAGAAAGTTACTCTTACTGTTCTACAGGGAGAGAAATAAAGCAATGAGATACTATAGTTCTTATTAATAAAAATTATTAAATGCAGACATTTTCTGAATTTTAGAATAAAAATTATTAATCTACTGAAAGAACAGTAAACCAGGAAAGATTAAAAATTATAATTAAAGAATAGGAATGACATTTGGTATTAGAGGCATCTCAGCATACTATCTGAATAGTACACCAACCAAAGTGAATTATTTCTACCATAATAATGGTATTTATGATAATACAATGGCATACTAGAAATCTAATTGCAACCTGCCAAGGATTTAAAAAAAACACAGTTTTAATGTAAAAATACAGGAAGAATAGATATGATCTGTATTTTTAAAAGAACATGGTAATACTGCTATATGGTTCAATTTTCAGATATCAGGATTTAATATAATAAGAAAAGACAGAGAAAATGAAAATTGGGGAGACTTTTGAATAGGTGCTTTAAGAAGGGGATTTGCAACCGAATAGAAACAGGCTGATTTTGATTACACTTTAATATGAGATAAAGTAAAGATGGGGTAAATCCAAAGTAAAACATAATTATAAATTTCTGCATAATCCCTGGCAAAAATATTAAAGATTAGATTCCAGAATTGTGTTAGTAGCTCCACACAATTTTACTGTTCATAGTTACCCACTAAATGTTAAGAAGCATTGTTGCAAATCAGATAAAACATATTCATAGATGGAAATAATCATAAAGGTATTTAATAAGATGTCTGGATTTTAAAGTTTTGCCTTCCTTTTTCTGAAATAGAAAAAATCATAAATATGACTTGTAATAGAAAATCCACCAGTATAAACACCAGAGTGAGAGTGAGAGTGAGAGTGAGGAGATATAATGCTATGAATTCATTGGTCACTAGGAAAAAAAAAAATGTACAAACTACTTTTGCTGTGAAGAAAGCATAACTACAGCATACTTTATACTCTCCCTTGATATATTCTCACCATATATTTTGCATATATTGACAAATTCACATGGATAGAAAACAGGAATGAGTCATGGAAGCTAACTTACCAAAAGTTCAGGCTAGTGGTCCTAGCTCCACAAAGGCTAGGAAAAGAAAGGCATTATGTATTCTAATAAAGATAGCTCAGATGTGAACAGAAAAATCAACGTCCCTTAACTTCAATGCTGACAATCAATAGATTTGTAGCACTGCACATAGGTGAGATTAATAGCTTCATTTTAGATGAGTATCTCACATTTGGGATATCTGCTTATGAAAAGTCTGAGACAGGCCAACTAAGTGTTGATAGAAACTGATCATGAAATGTGGCCACCATCCATTCTAAACCCTCAGAACCAACAGTGTATAATAAATCTGGTGATTTTAGTGACTTCAGTGATTTTTTTTTTGTTTGCCTTTTTCTCTTTTTACATCCCATATAGAAGCAGGTGGACATACTCAAAATGTGTCTACTAAAAATCTTGAGGGGTAATAAATGCCATCTACCAATGCTAGATCAAATTAATTTTAGGGGTTATGTATTGCAGGAATGGGGAGAGAGAGCAAGGAGAGGGAGAAGGAAGGGGAAGAGGGAATGAGGGAGCATTAGAAGATATGCTTTTTAGAAATGGATTTAGGTATTTTTATAAATGAAATTAAAAAAAACAAAAACCAGAATTCTCTGTACGTAGGGAAATAAAAGTAAAAATTGCATTCCTATAGTAGTAGTGTCATCTCTGAAGGGATGATTTTTAACTTTATCCAAAGTATTTTTCTGGAATATGTAACTAAATCATATTAGCTTATATTTTAAAAAGGATAAAGACATGTTATTTTTATTACTATGTTACTCTCCTGAATTCATTATTAAAAATATTGGCATTTAAGGTGGTTAGAGTACTAGGACACCTAGATATGGCTAAGTTTATTCTGTTTTAGAAGAATGTAGATTTTATTTATGATTATTATGGTGTTACATTGTGGGCAGTGTGGATCATAAGAATTGTAAAAAGAAGAAATTGACACATCTATAATCCTTTCACACTGTTGATAGGTGTTATCATTTTGGCACATTTTCTTCCAGTCATTTTACTGCCCTCTTAAAAAGCATGTGCATATTATATGTACAAATTTGTATCCTATTTTTTCTTAATAGTATATCGGAAAAATTTTCCTATGTGATTAAACTTTTTTTTTTCTTTTTAGGGCCACACCTGCAGCATAGAGTGACTACCCGGCTAAGGGTCCAATTGGAGCTGTAGCTGCCAGCCTATACTACAGCCATAGCAGTGCAGGATCTGGGCCATGTCTGTGACCTACACCACAGCTCATGGCAAGGCCAGGAATCCTTAACCCACTAAGCAAGGCCAGGGATTGAACCTGCATCCTCACAGATGCTACTCAGATTCATTAACTACTGAGCCACAACAGGAACTCCATGTGATTAAACATTTTAATAAGAATCTTTTGGAGTTCCCATCATGGCTTTGTGGAAAGAATCTGACTAGCATCTATGAGGATGCAGGTTCGATCCCTGGCCTTGCTCAATGGGTTAATGATCCAGTGTTGCCATGAGCTGTGGTGTAGGTCGCAGACGTGGCTAGGATCTAGCATTGCTGTGGCTGTGGCATAGGCAGGTGGCTGTAGCTCTGATTCTACCCCTAGCCTGATAACCTCTATACGCCATGGGTGCCACCCTAAAAAGCAAAAAAAAAAAAAAAAATCATAGCCACAGCAACTCAGGATCAAACTGTGTGTGCGACCTACACTACTGCTCACAGCAATGCTGGATCCTTAACCCACTGAGCAAGACCAGGGATCAAGCTTGCCTCCTCATAAATACAAGTCAGGTTCCTAACCCACTGAGCCATAGTGGGAACCCCCAATAAGAATCATTTTTAATTACTGTATAATATTCCATTACATAAATCGGCTCTACCTTTAACATTTATTTATTTGTATATTTGCTACTTTCAGTGACTTTGGAATGAACAAACATATTTGTATTTCAGAATATTTTCTTAGCAGAGATCCTTAGAACTGGAATTATTGAATCAAGGGCTAATTTTTTGTACAGTGCCATGGCAGACACTGGCTGTTGGCCAGACTTGTTTGATTTTTCCTTCTAGGCATTTGGGAAATGCAGAAATAGAGCGCATTTCTCAGCCTCCCTTGCAGTGAGGTGTGCATCCAAGAAGAATTATTGCTAAAGGAATGTGGTTGGAAGTGATGCAATGAGATAAAATGCTTCCATGGGTGGCCATGATCACCTCACACAAGGCTAAGCCTCTCTCTTCCCACATCTGCTTGCTGTCTGTCAATGCAGCGGGAGCTCAGATGGCTTTTGTTAAAGACAGAAGAGCATCTGTCAGGCTGTTTCTGAAGGACTGTGAAGTGAGATGGCCCTAATTTCCACTGCCTCTAATTGATATTATATGAATGAGAAATAAAATTCTATTATGTTAAGCTATTAAAATTGGGGGTTTTATTCATTTTACTGCTACCATAATCTTAACTGATAGGGATGTTGGCATTGGAGACAAGCTACAACTCTCTAATAAAAACCTAAAAGATGTGGAATCAGCATTGGGTAGTAAGGAAACTAATATCAGAGGATGGGGAGATGGAGATCTATGCAATACAGTGGTATAATATGTGTTAAAACTGTCACTGATGGGAGTTCCCATCGTGGCTCAGTGGTGACTAACCCGACTAGTATCCATGAGGAAGCATGTTTGATCCCTGGCCTGGCTTAGTGGGTTAAGGATCCAGTGTTACTGTGAGCTGTGCTGTAGGTCGCAGACCTGGCTTGGATCCCTCGTTTTTGTGGCTGTGGTGTAGGATAGAAGCTGCAGCTCCAATTCGACTCCTAGCCTGGGGACTTCCATATGCCGCAGTGCAGCCCTTAAAAATTATCAAAAAAAAAAACAACAAAAAAACCCAAATTGTCACTGGAGATAGCTTGACAGTAGATTAAACACTTGGTAAGCTCTAGGCGAAGAGACTGGAAAACAGAATTATGTGATGTGTGTTGATGGTTACTGGCTTCTATTAGGAAGATATTAGAAGAAAAAAAATGAGTCAGTAAATAGCTGGATGATTTTCAAGCAGAGACTTTGAAAATACAGAGAGTAAAGAAATTTGGAGTGAGAAATACAGAGAGAAAAGAAAGCAAAGAGTTGGAAAAGCTGTTTCTAGAATGCAAACAATGGAAAATAAGATTAAAAATGTTTTTAATTGATGACACTGTGACACAGATCAGATTAAGGGCACAGCTTCCTCTCCCAAGACTCCCATACTCTGTACAACCGCAAGGAAGTTGGTGTTAAGTGGTGTGTATGTGAGAGAGACATAGGGTAAGGAAGCAAAGAAAGATATCAGAGTCAGTAATTATATTGAGGTAAGAGTTTTGGGTGGAGTTCTTGGCATGTGAGACTAAGCAGTAAAAAGATAATGCCAAAGAAATCATAAGCCTGGACTAAAAAAGCCTTTGGCTACTAGAGGCTTAAAATTGTTCTTGGACTCTCAAAACTGCATGAGTAGGAAATGGGCTGAAAAAGCTGTTTGGTCCCATTGAAGGAGACCGCCCACTTCACTGGAATTATGACCAAGATGGAAATGGACAAGGAAGGATCTCCCAAAGGGTAAATCTAACAACTGCGGGAAACAATGGATAGAGAAGCTTCCTACAGAAGTAGAATTGAGGTCAAGGCAAAGTATTTCTCCACCCGGGAGGTAGGAGTCTTCAGTTGGCAGTGACTCCCAGGTTTAGAATCTTTCCTTTTTTTGAACAAAAGGATTTTTTTTTGTAATTATCAAAAATGGTGTTTGGCAATAAAAAGAAATGAAGTACTGATAATGTCAGAGAATAGATGAACTTCAAAAATATTGTGGAAGGAAGCCAGACACAAAAGACCATATCTTGTATGATTTCCTTTATATGATGTATGGAAAATACGCACATCTATTGAGGTAGGAAGTAGATTAGTAGTTGCCTAGAATTGAGGCTGGAGTGAGGAATGATTACAAGTGACCTGAGTGGCCTTTTGGGGATGCTGGAAATATTATAAAGCTGGATTGTTAAGATGGTTGCACAGTTGTTAATTTACTTAAAAATTAGTGACTTGTTTGTTTATTTATTTATATTTTTTAAGGCCACACCCAGGGCATATGGAAGTTCCCAGGCTAGGGGGTCTAATCAGAGCAAAACCTGCTGGCCTATGCCACAGCCACTGCAACACGGAATCCAAGCTGCGTCTGTAACCTACACCACAGTTCACGGCAACACTGGATCCTGACCCACTGAGAGAGGCCAGGGATCGAACCTGCATCCTCATACTGGTTGGGTTCATTTCCACTGAGCCACAATGGGAACTCCTAAATAAATTTTATGATATGAAAATTTATCTCAATAAGGCTTTTAAAATTCTTCTCGTGAATATGGACAAGAATAAGCACTTTAATACACAGCAGAAATGAAATTTGGCATAACCTTTGGGGAGATATTTGGTAATATATATCAAAATTTCAAATGTTTGTATTCTCTTACCCAGCAATGCTATTCCTAGCAATTTATTCTAAGGAAATATTTGGATAATGCTGCAAGGTTGCTTCTTGCAAAGTTGTTTACAATATTGAATAACTGAAATAACTTAAATGTCCATCAGTGGGGGTTGGTTAAATAAATTAGAATATATCCAAATATTGAAATGGCCTACAAGTGTGGTTTTTACTTTGGACATCTTAATACATTTCTGTGGAAAACTATCCAACAACAAGACAAATGCAGTTAAAGCACGCTGCTCATGGTATGGACCCATTTATATTTATCAAAACACAGGGGTATAAGGGTGGAGGACAGCAAGTTTGACTTTTCCTGAAATATGTGAATTCTTTTCAGCCACGATACATTATCAGGAAAATAGCAACAAAACATATATACTTCAGAGATAAGCTCATGTTAAAATTAAAAAGAGAAAGCCAGATTAAAATTTCATGCCTTTGATATGTTTGAATTGTAAATTCAGTTTGACTAAATTCAGGAATATTCCCCCCTCCAGTCTGAAAAGAGTTAAATTTATGTGCATGTGTGTAACTCATTTGATGTTCAATAACCCATTTGACATGCATTTTCATATTTTAATTTCTTTGACATTGATGAAGTAAATCTTATAATTCATCTTTATTTAATTTTTCCTATGGGCTGATTCTAATTAAAAAGTAGTACCATAAATAAAATCTGCTCTGTTCTGGAGGACATTCAACTCTGTGATATAATACATAAGATCATTTTAACAAAATGAACTGAAGTAGTCAGATGTTGTTTGAAGTAAGGGTCACGCTTTCAGGTTTGATCCTTCACAATCACCTAAAGAAAACTGAAAAGGGAATGTTAGAGGCTAGATTTCTATCAGGAAGTAAAGAATGAGAATTTCTTTTGTGTAGGAATATTTAAGGAATTTTTTTACACCATATAGCCTTGGAGAAATAAATGCGACTCTAATAGCTTTTTCTTACATTATGTTACAAACACATTTGCTTAAGGGATACGGCATATGGAAGTTGCCATATCCCTTTGCTGATAGGTGCTAAAATCCAAAGAAAGTGTCTTTCTATACATCCTGTACAAATTTAGGGTGGAAATGAGTAAATATGTCAGATTATATGTCAGAATTTTTTGAATATGGCCTGCTATTTGGGGCATACTACCAAAAAAAAAATTCTCTAATTATTTTCAGAGCTCCGCTGACATTAAGCAGCAGGTAGAAAGCTGTGTGTTAGAAAGTAGTACTGCCTTGCAGTTTATTTCAAAACAGAGCTAAATTAGCTTATCAGTAGGTATTCTAAGTTCTAGGTCATTGATAGAAAACTATGGATTTAAAGCAATTAAAGCTGAATTGAGAGGTGACTGACAAATACGTAATCAGATATTGTTTGAAACCAGTAAATATTTGTGACAATAAAAATAGGGTGTGTGTATGAGCAGAAGAAAAATATTTGGATATGAAGCACAGGACATTAACTACCTAAAAATCAGAAAATACTGGGGCTGTTTGAGAAATAAAGCACAGAACTATTATTTAATATAAGAAACTACTATTCCTTGGATTCTTTCTGTCCAAAGGAGAATTAAGGGTTTTCTTGCAATTTAATACAAAATTATTATAACTTTTTAAACATACAGACAGTATTTAGAATTGTATTATCATTTTCAACAGGTTACCATTTTCCCGTAACTTAAATATCTTAGAAATATCATATCTTTTTAAAAAATTTGTGGTCCTTTTAGGGCCACAACTTGCAGCATGTGGCAGTTCCCAGGCTAGGGGTCCAATCGGAGCTGTAGCCCCCGGCCTATGCCAGAGCCATAGCAATGAGGGATTTGATCCACATCTGCAACCTACACCACAGCTCATGGCAACACTGGATCCTTAATCTGATGATCGAGGACAGGGATTGAACCTGCATGCTCATGGATGCTAGTCGGGTTCACTAACTGCTGAGCCACAACGGGAACTCCTGAAATATATCTTTTTACCAGGCAGTGTGTTGCAGCATCATATTTTTATTTTTTAAATAAGAACTTTTATTCTTATTTAAAAATAGATCTGATGCTGTTTTTAAACTTTCACTCCTAGCAGGAGAAACATTTGCCTGAGAGGGAATCTCGGGGCCCAGAGGAAGCCAAAGGGCAGGGCATCCTACAGTCAGTTACTGGTCAGCGTCACTGCCCTAACATTTACTTGCTCCTCTTCTTCATGGTTATTTTGGCCTCTAAGGCAGTGGTTTGAAGCTTTGGTGGCACATTAGAATCACCTGTGTTGTTTGACAAGCCTGATGCCTGGTCTCACCTTCAGGAAGTCAGACTTAACTGGCCTGGGGTGTGGCTGGGGCATCTGGGCTAGAACAAGTCCCCAGGCCATGTTGGCATGCACTCAGTATGGAAAGCTGTAGCCCTAGGCAGTGGTTTTCAGAGGTGATCCTGGGACTGGCGGCAGAGCAGCGTCAGGGAACAGGTGAGAAATGCAAAGTCTTGGGTTCCACCGCAGACCTCCTGAGTCGGAAAACCTGGGACTGGGGCCCAGTTATTTGGGTTTTACCAAGCCTTCCGCATGATCTAAAGATGGATGCTCAAGTTTGAGAACCTGGCTTAAAGAAGCTAACCTCCCATTGGTAGGAGTGAAGCAGGTAAAGAGTGAGTAAACAAGAGAACATGGCAGTTGTTCACTTTTTTTTTATTCTTTAAAAGTTGCTGATAATTTAAGAGGATTTTGAAGGCTTTTTCCCTGGGTTGTGTCCTTCATAAGTTTTACGCTATAGCTGATGACCTCACATGACGTGAAGTCTGTTATGAATGCTTTTCCTGATTCTTCACTGAATTGAGTACTTTTAGGCTTGTCAGCTATCTGGGAGTAGACACTAGTGCACATGCTGTCTTAGCTGTATGTGATAGATGACCTTCCATATCTTCTGATAATACTGTGAAGAATAAATCTGAAGAGGAAATCTTACTGCTATCAAGCAACTGTGGTCTTCTTTTTTTTTTTTTTTAAGATCCTGGAATTATTACTATGATCATTGTAACTATAGGTCTAATTAAGACTTATAAAGAAATTGTTTGATAAATATAAATCCTAAAGGAACACTAAATATGCCATCTGTTATGTTGTAGAATCTCCAAATGAGGTAAGTTTCATTAGTATTGGCACTGCTTGTCCCAAACTGTTTTCCATTATATATCTTACATATTGAAGTGGCTTCCTATTGCTATTACAATAAATGACAAAATTTGGGTCAGAATCCTGAGATGAGTTTATGCTGGGCTGGAATCAAGTTGTCAGTAGGACTATATTCCTTCAGGAGACTTCAGAGGAGAATGTTTCCTTGCCTTTTTCAGCTTCTAAAGGCTGCTTGGATTCCTTGGCTTGTGGTCCCCTCCCCCATCTGCAAAACCAGCACCGTAACATCTTTAAAGCTCTTCCTGACTCTGATCCTCTTTTTTCCTTCCATTATTACATCCCTTTTTGATCCACGAGTCTCCCTCTAATAAGTATCTCTGTGATTACACTGAGTTTACCTAGATAATCCAGGATAATCTCCCATCTCAAGATCTTTAACTTCATCATATCTATAAATCCTTTTTTGCCATGTAGGAGTCAGATTCTAGGGGTTAGGATGTGGACATCTTTGAGGGGCCATTGCTTATCCCCAACACACAAAAAGAGACAAAGAGAGGGAAACGTGTTTTGATAAGATGCACTTGGAGACTAGGCTGCAGTGGAGAGTGGAAAAGTAGCTCCTTGGGGAAATCCACAAGGCAGTAAATTTCAAATTGTCTGAGTGTTTCAACATTTGTGAAAAATGCCTATTCCTGAGCCCTGTCCCCAAAGATTCTGATTCAGTTCTGGTTCAGCCTGGGGTATCTGTGTTTTATCAAGAGCACTCTCACATCTTCCCTCATAGCCAGGGCTCCTAGAGGCAATTCAGTGCATGTAATCCACAGAACACACTTGGAAAAGCTGCCATCAGAGAGGTGGTGAAAAGCACAGAATCTAAGACAAGTTTATAGCAGCAGCAGCAGCATTAACTCTGGGTAAACATCAGAATTACTGAGGGAACTGTTAAAAATATAGATTTCCTGATCCGCCCTCCAGGATAGTGTGCTTCCAAAAGACTGGGGGAGGGCCAGCCCCTCTGTTTTTGAAAAATCCTTCCAGGTGATTCTGAGGACCACTTGCCCCACATTAGAATTCCTTAGTGCTCTTGGCAGTTCTACCCGATGCAGCTGTAGCCAGATGAATCTCCTACTTTCCTATATTCAAAAACAATTTTAGGAGTTCTTGTTGTGGATCAGTGATTAATGAACCCGACTAGTATCCATGAGGATGCGGGTTCAATCCCTGGCCTTGCTCATTGGGTTAAGGATCTGGTGTTGCCATAAGCTGTAGTGTAGGTGGAAGATGCGGCTTGGATCCCGTGTTGCTGTGGCTGTGGCTGTGGTTGGCAACTACAGCTCTGATTTGACCCCTACCCTGGGAGCCACCATATGCCTCGGGTATGGCCCTAAAAAAACCAAACAACAACACCAACAAAACAATTTTATTAGTTAATATTCTCTTTCTTTGTGACTGATTAAACTATAGGTTATGTTAAGTTTTTATTTTTGTGTGCCCAATCAATGCCTTTCTCAGAATCTGGGACACATCAGGTACCCAGTAAATGTTTTTGGAATTAATCAGTGATTCTGGTTGACTATTACCTGGAGGGCTTGTTAAAACACAGATGGCCAGCCCCCAGCCCCAGGATTTCCAACTCTGTAGGCCTGGGTGGGCACCAAGAACATGTATTTGAAACAAGTCATGAACATGTATTTCAAACAAGTTCCCAGGTGCTGCTGGTGCTGCTGGTCTGGCCCACAATTTGAGATCACTAGAATAAATAGAGTTTGGTATTTATTATTTATTTAAATTTAATTTTATTGGAGTAGAGTTGATTTACATTGTATTAGTTTCAGATGTACAGCAAAGTGAATCAGTCACACATCCATTCTTTTCTCCCATATAGGTTATTACAAACTATTGAGTAGATTTTCCTGTGCTATACAGTAGGTTTTTTGTTTGTTTGGTCTTTCATCATTTTAGGGTCACACCTGCAGCATATGGAGGTTCCCAGGCTAGGGGTCTAATCAGAGCTACAGCTGCCGGCTTATGCCACAGCCACAGTAATGTGGGATACGAGCTGCATCTGCAAACTACACCACAGCTCACAACAATGCCAGATCCTTAACCCTCTGAGTGAGGCCAGGGATTGAACCCGAAACCTCATGGTTCCTAGTTGGATTAGTTTCCGCTGAGCCACTATAGGAACTACCAGTAGGTTTTTTATTAACCATCTATTTTATACAGTAGTGTGCATGTTATTCCTACTCTCCCAACTCTTCCCTTCCCCCACCATGTTTTCACCTATGGTAACCATAAAATTGGTTTTGAAATTTGTGACTTTGTTTCTGTTGTTTTTTTTTTTTTTTTTTTTTTTTTTTTTTTTTGTCTTTTTGCCTTTATGTAGAGCCGCACCCGCGTTATATGGAGGTTCCCAGGCTAGGGGTCTAACAGGAGCTGTAGCTGCCGGCCTTCGCCACAGCCACAGCAACAGAGGATACAAGCCGCGTCTGCAACCTACACCACAGCTCATGGCAATGCCAGATCCTTAACCCACTGAGCAAGGCCAGGGATCAAACCCGCAACCTCATGGTTCTTAGTCGGATTCGTTAACTACTGAGCCAAGAAGGGAACTCCTGTTTCTGTTTTTAAAGTAAGTTGTTTTGCATAATTTTTATTAGGCTCCATGTATAAATAATATTATATGGTGTTTGTCTTTCTCTGACTTACCTCATTCAGTATAATCTCTAGGTCCATCCATGTTGTGCAAATAGAATTGTTTAATTCTTTTTTATGGCCAAATAATATTCTGTTGCATCTATGACCACATTTTCTTTATCTATTCCTCTGTTGATAAACATTTAGGTTGCTTCCAGGTCTTGACTATTGTAAATAGTGCTGCAATAAACACCAGAATACCTATGGGAGATCCCTTTGTGGTGCATTAGAAACTAATCCTACTAGAATCCATGGGGATGCAGATTCAGTCCCTACCCTCACTCAGTGGATCAGGGATCTGGTGTTGCCATGAGCTGTAGTGTAGGTGGCAGATGCAGCTTGGATCCTGCTGTTGCTGTGGCTGTGGTGTAGGCTGGCACTGACTCGACTTCTGACCCCTAGCCTGGGAACTTCCAAATGCCTTGACTGTTGCCCTAGAAAGCAAAAAAAAAAAAATGGGGTTCAAGTATATTTTCAAATTAGAGTTTTCTCTGGATAGATGTCCAGGAGTGGGACTGTGGGATCATAGGTAAGAAGGGTTTCCTTTTCTTCACACCCTCTCCAGCATTTATTTTTTGGAGACTTTTTGATGATGGCCACTGTGACTGGTCTGAAGTTATACTCACTGTGGTTTTGACTTGCATTTCTCTGACAATTAGTGATGTTGAGCATCTTTTAATGTGTTTTTTGGCCATCTGTATGTCTACTTTGGAGAAATGTGTTTAGATCTTCTGTCCATTATTTGATTTTTTTGTTTTTTTGATATAAAACTCCATGAGATTTAGTATTGGAATAAATAGAGTTTGAATTGTTAAAGCTCTCTTTTATTACAAAATTAAATTTTCATTAAATTTAATTAAAATTAAAATTTTATTAAATTTTGAGATTTAAAAATTTGCCAAGTTTTAAAAGAAATCTGAAAAAGAATAGATGTGTATATATGTATAACTGGATCACTTTGTTGTACAACAGAAATTATCATAACATTGTAAGTCAACTACAATAAAACATTAAAAAAATAAAGAAAAAAAATTAAAAATCTGAAAATACTTGCTAAGTTTTTGAATTGTCCTTACGATTTTCATCACTCTTTCCCTTAAAAATTTAATCCTCTCAAAATTGAAAATAGCCATAAAATACCTCCAGTAATAGCTGTCCTATAATTTTTTTTCCTTTTTTTTAAAGGGCTGTACCTACAGCATATGGAAGTTCCCAGGCTAAGGACTGAATTGTAGCTATAGCTGATGGCCTATGCCATAGCCACAGCAATGTTGGATCTGAGCTGCACCTGCGACCTACACCACAGCTTAGCAAAGCTGGATCCTTAACTCACTGAGTGGGGCCGGAGATTGAACCCATGTGCTCATGGATACTAATTGGGCTCATTACCACTGAGCCACAATGGGAACTCCCCTATAAAGTTTGTATTTTTTTTTCTTCTCTATTGTGAATTCTCAAGAAACAAAAAAATTAAAAATAGGGAGTTCCTGTTGATAAAGAATTTTTTTTCAAACTTGTTTTTAGCATTTTGGATGCAATATCTAACAGTAAATTATCTTTTAATCTGAAATTTTAGTTTGATTTACATTTTTGCTTGTTTGATTAGTTGATTTTTACTTTTTATCCTATTCCTCAAAGTGGGTGAAAATGGAAGGTAGTCATGTATGCATTATGAGGCCAGTCACCATTAGAAACACAACACAATTAAGAAAGGTAAGTGCTACTGAGTGATTTTTTTCCAATTTGCCTGAAATTTGGCAGTGCATACTTTTTATTATAGAAATAAATATAAAATGCATACAGTATATATTTTCATGAAATTTTATTTCTTTGGAAGACTATGTGACTTTTTTCTCTGTATTTATCCAGCTAGAGATCATACTTAGGGGGTTGATAGCCCTTATATGGACTTTTTCAACCTAAGAAATCCCTTTTAAGATTTAGGGATAGCTTTCCTTATTCATACAAAATTGTAACAGTACGCTTTCCTCATAAAATACTCCCTGAAGGTTGGATCAGTCTTACAGACAGCCTTATGCCTTTGAATCTGGGTGTACTAGAGTTTCTGGTGATGAAGTAATAAACGGTATTGATTTTATTTATTATACTCCCATGAAAAGGCTGTATAACCAGGTTGATGGGATGGAGGATTACTAAAAATATTTTTATACAGTTAGGGAATTTGAGTCTTGTATACAGTGCTGAATTTGAACATATTTCTGGGATGAAAGTAGGCATCTTGTAAACAAACTCTTGCAGTGAACTACTCTTGCATGGCTATTAGTCATACATTTTTATTAAGTGCACACCATGTTGGGAGCATTGAGTTAAATTATCTTTTATCTTAAAAGTTTTCCCTTTTTTATCCTTTTGCATATAAATTGGTAAAAATGGTTGGTAAATTTTTTTTATTATTACCCCAAATTGGTACACTCAAGTTTAAAAACTTAAGATACAATTTGCATGGAATGAAAAAGCACAGATCATAAATTTATACATAGATAGATTTTGACAAGGCATTTATTCCTTTTTTTAACAATGAATTTTATTTCAATTATAGGTGTACACAAATCATCAAAGTCAATTTGATAGATTTTGTGTCCCAAACACACAGTGCATCCCCCCACCCCCCAGATTGTCTTATTTGAAAAACCAAGGTTTTCCAAAGTCTGTGAGTCATTGTCTGTTCTGCAAAGAAGTTCATTGTGTCTTTTGAGTTTCCACATGTAAGCAGTAGGATTGGGTGTTGCTGTCTAATTGTCTGACTGGTTTCACTTCGCACGATAATTTCTAAGTCCATCCATGTTGCTATAAATGTTGGTATTTCGTTCCTTTTAATGGCTAATATTCCATTGTGTGTATGTACCACATCTTCCCTATCCATTCCTCTGTTGATGGGCATTTAGGTTGTTTCCATGACCTGGCTATTGCATAGAGTGCTGCAATGAACACTGGAGTACATGTGTCTTTTCCAGTCATGGTTTTCTCTGGATAGATGCCCAGGAGTGGGATTGCTGGATCAAATGGTAATTCTATTTTGAGTTTTCTGAGGAATCTCCCTACTGTTTTCCACAGTGGTTGCACCAATTTGCATTCCTACCAGCAGTGTAATATGGATCCTTTTTCTCCACACCCTCTCCAGCACTTATTGTTTGTAGACTTTTTGATGATGGCCATTCTGGCTGGTGTAAGGTGGTACCTCATAGTGGTTTTGATTTGCATTTCTCTAATGAGGAGCGATGTTGAACATCTTTTCATGTGTTTATTTCAAGGCATTTATTCCTGTAATGCACTCCCTTGTCAGTCAAGACACAGACATTTTCATCAGTAAGAAAGTTGCCTCAAATCACTTCCCAATCAATCCCCCTCCATGAAGAACCACTGATCTAAATGCTATCCTATGCACTCTTTTGGGTCTGGCTTCACTGAATACAGTGCTTTTGAGATCTATCTCTGTTACGTGTATTCTTTTTAATTGCTGACTGGTTTTCCATTGTATGAGGCATGGGCAAATTTCCCACATGCTGCTGAGGCTTCCTCAGTGGAATGAGAGTACAGATAGGATTTGAGGGCTATTCTGTGTTTCCTTCATGCCTTATACGTTTAAGCTATTTTTTCTGAATGTACAAACCTTGCAGTTCCTTCATCAATATCGCCAGGGCTCCTCTATCAGATCTGATCTTATTAGATCAGAATTTAAATACAGGGTAAAGGACCTAGTATTTCTAGCAAGATCTCTATGGACGCTGATCATCCCATATGAACATTAATGATTGACACTATTTTTTTGGCCACACCTGTGGCATGTGGAAGTTCCCTGGCCAGCGATCAAGGCCACAGCAGCAACCAGAGTTATGGCAATGACAACACTGGATCCTTAACCCACTGTGCCACAAGGGAACTCCTAATGACTGAGACTATTGCTTTAAGAAAATATTTTGCAAATATAAATGATTAAAGAAGGGGCTGGAAGAATAAGAAATGGAGTGGCAAGAGTTTTAACTAAAGAAACACCCCCCCCCCAGCTGAGGAGGCAGCTACTGTTCCTGAGAGCCGCTTTGCTGGCCCCATACCACACTTCTTGTAATCTTATAGCAACTATGTACCTTATGTCTTTGCTAGCAGCCCTGCTAACCATGCTCCAAGCATTGTTTATCAGTTTCACTTTTGTAATCTTGTTTGCTCAGCTTCTTAGGCAGGAACTCTGTCTGCTTGGGGAAGGGGGAGGGCTTGGTCTGCTTGCCTGGGAAAACCTTAAGACCAGGAAGTCTGTGTTGTATAAAAGCTACCCGGAACAAAGACCCGGTGCTCAGACTCTGAAGGCAACTACTCTGAGCCCGCACCGGTGCTGAATATACCTGGCTATTCAGCATCTCCTAGTGCCACTTATCTCTTTCCACTGCCACGGTTTCTGCAACACTCCCAGTAATTCATGTTGATGGACTGAACTAAGCAAATTTCCAAGATTGTAAATTGCAGACCGTGGAGGTGACAGGAGCAGGAGTCCTTCTGTGGGGGTTGGGGTGGGAGCTAATTAGGTAGAGGGGAGATAGAGAATGGGACCCTAGGAAGTCATTCCGCCTTTCTGTGCTTGTAAAGATGGGCTTGGGCAGAACAAAAGAGAAAAATATAAAAAGGGAAAAGAGCAAGACAGTCTGTGGTGTCTCACAGGGAGGAAAAACAGATTTCAGTTTACCTAAAGAACCAAAGCCTTTCCTTGCTTTCCTTCCAGATCACTCTCCTCCCACCTGCTGCCTCCCTGAGGGCTGCCAACCTCACCTGTTTTTTCCTTGTTGTTGCCTCCCAGCAGAAATGTGAGTACAGCTCAAAATTAAAAGAGCAAGTATATCAGTGCTCCTGAATCACTGGTTAAAAAAACACAGCCCAAAGAAATGGGATCCTTTCTCTCAAATGTAGCAATAAGGTACTTAAATGCCAACATGATAAGAACAAGATAAATAATAGCAACAAGACCCATGATGCATCCAAAAATGTCAAGCTGACACCACATGCTGCCCAATGAAATGTTTTGGATGATCTAGGGGCTGGGAGGAGAGTATATACTTTTCATGAAAACAATTTATTCTTTTCAAGTGCCAAACTGCTATGAAATGTTCCTATCACTACAGCAAAGTGTCTGGCTATCTCATGCGTGCAGTCTCGGTACAGATAAACATATGTCTTGTATTTCATCTGTCTTTGTTCAGTGCTGATTGGGGTGTATCTCCTTGGTTGCCAGCATCACCAGCAGTCCTGGAGGGTGGGGCTCTTTGGTTATGCTGTATCAATAGGCTAACACATCTTCAGCCTCTTCTCATCTTGGGTTTTTCCTCCTCTCTTCTCAGGACTCAGAGGGGAGATAAGAAAACTGAAGTCATTCTGATCATTATCTTAGCCAGAACTTTCCTCTTGCTCAAAGGAAAATCTTGCGACTATACTTAGGCCCATTAGGTACTTGCAAGCATAGGGATGTATTATACAACGGTCATTAGTGGAACATGGTCTTCACAAAAATACAAAACAATCTTCACTCTCACTTAGTGTCATGTTAGTGATATATTTAATTATACTATATTTTACTGGTATCATTTTTAAGTTGTTATATATAGTATATCTATAAATTAATGGTTGTGTTTATGTTATAGTTATCAATGATAATGTTAAGAACCATAATTTTTACTGTGAGAGAAAGAGATACAAATATAAAATTTTAAAAAACCTTAGTAGGTTATTTTGATTAAATTTGAATTTGAACTGTTTGAATATTTGGATTTGATAGATCAAATATTCAAATATACTTGAATTTGAGATACGAATATAAATGTTTTAAAATGTAAAAAAAATTGAAACGTTTTAAAATGCAAAATGTTAAAATATCCCAACTCTGTTCACTGAAAAGACCTGGTAGCAAGGGTAACTCGGTAATAACAAGAATGGTCTCTGAATACTATTTCCTACTAAAACGAGCAATGATTCTTGTGAGATGACTGGTTCCAGATGTGGGGTGGTAAATGGTAGGTTGAGACTAGATAATCTTGTTAGGCTAGAAAGCAAGGAAGCTGCACATTGGCTAAAGGTGGACAATTCTGCCATCAAAAGGAATATGATGGCAACTGATTGAAACACACAGATTAAAAAAAATGCATGAATTTATAATAATACTCTAAAGAAAAATCCAAAACAACAAACACAACTCATCTGTCATTATTAAAGTAGTCAACCCTGTACTCTGAAAATTAGTATTTAAAGGGAAAACATTATCTTGATCTACCTTTCCTATGAAAACTCTATTTGCAAGTTACAAAATAGCCCTGGTTGAAAGGGAATGTTTTCTTACAGAAATATTTTAGCTAATAAATGTAGAAGGAATGAAAGAATTAGAATAATTAGCCATTCTACAACATCTGATGAAATAATTGATTCAGGTAATAAACATTTATGGATGCTAAAACTAAGAAGCTAAATATTAATGAGGAGCTGGATATTCTGAGAGAGCCAAAAGGTCACCTTACCACTTTACAACTACTGATCAACATGCATCTTTAAAAGGAAGGCAAACTGATATTGTATACTTCCTCATGTGTTATATGAAGTATATAGGACCACCTGTGAGGTTTCCATGCCAAAAATATTAGCCCTGAATCTAATCAAGACTTTATATTTCAACTTCCAGTTACAGAAACATAGAAGATAGGAAACAAATTGAAAAAAATCAGCAAAATCAAGATGTTATGGGACAACTAACCCAACCTCTTTATGAGGTCACTGCTTGAGAAAAGGGTGATGGGGGAAATGAACGTGCCAAACAAAGAGACTTAAGTAACATATCAACTTCAACAGCAGCAGCAATAAAATTCCCTTGTGTTAGTTAATTCTATATCTTAAATTTGCATATGTATTTAAGCAAAGGACTACGGTTGGTTTTTTGAGTGATGTAGTGTTTCTACTAACTTCTATTGAAGAATGTGGCTGGCTGGTGATTCCTACATCCCTTCCCAAGTTCTCTGCCCTCCCTTTCCCACCACCATCAAAATCCAGAGGGGATAAGTTCATGAAACTAATAGCAAGTAGAGTGGCATAAACAGACAGAAATAGTTCTTACTCAAAATGGAGTTTCTCTGAGGCAAACATGGATTCTAGGGGAGGTCACAGAGTCAAATGCTGTAATAAAAACCAGATAATTTCGTGGATCAATAATAAGTTATAATTACATATGCTGAGAAAAAGCAATCAAATCTCATGCTCTATGATGGAAATCACTGTGCACAGTTTAGGACTGTGCTGCAGGGGTCTAAAAGGAAATTACTCTTGAACTGTGTGTAGAGTATTAATAGCTGATTGGAATTTTCTGAGTGTCCAATACAGGTAGCTCCAGTGGGAATAGCGATCTAAAATACAAGCCCCTCTTTAAAATTCAGAGCATTATTTTTTTCTTTTTCAGGGCCGCACCTGCAGCATATGGAAGTTCCCAGCCTAGGGGTTGAATCGAAGCTGTACCTGCCAGCCTACACCACAGCCACATCAACACGGGGTCTGAGCCATGTCTGTGACTTACATCACAGCTCATAGAAACACCAGATCCTTAACCCACTGAGTGAGGCCAGGGATCGAACCCACGTCCTCCTGGATACTAGGTGGGTTCGTTATTGCTGAGCCACAACTGGAACTCCCAGAGCATATTTTTATACATGTACATGAGTATATGTGTATCTATTGAGTTTCATTAACTTCTGGTCACTCTCACTGTGGGAATTATTCTGACTTGTTTTTAAAAAATGTAATTGGATGATTTTCTTAATGAATCACAACTAGATGCTGAAAAATTCCAAGTTAGTGGTAGAGATTAAATAGCTTTAAAAGGAATATTAAAGTATAGAATAAACTCAGTTATGTAATAGATCACAATCTACCTAGATCAGTGATTGTTTTATTTTCCTTTTTGGGTCAGATTTCTTTGAGAATCTTATGAATATTCAAGATTCTCTTCAGAAAAGATGTAAACGTGAAAAATTAGTCCATAATTTCAGAGAACTCCTGCCAACTCCCCACTGTAGCAGATTACATTTTCCAGAGACAGCCACAATAATAGGTTCCATTCACATGCATTTCTGCAATGTAACTTGCTGCTCTCCCATTGAAAAGTAGAGTTTGGAGTTCCTGCTGTGGTGCAGCTGGTTAAGGATCCCATGTTGTCTCTTCAATAGCTTGGGTGGTTGCTGAGGTGCGGGTTCAATCCCAAGCCCAGTGCAGTGGGTTAAAGATCCAGCATTGTTACAGCTGTGGCATAGGTTGCAGCTGCAGCTCAGATTCAATCCCTGGCCTGGGAATTTACATATGCCTGGTAGAGTCTAAGGCTTCTTCCCTTGCTTCTGGGAAGACCTGAATGATTTGCTGAAACAAAAGAATACAGTAGAGGAAGTATCCTGGGACTTCTAAGGTTGGATCATAAGAAGCCTTCCCACTTTTACCTGGGACTTTTGGAACACTCTCTTTGGGGAGTGTTCATTTATTCTCAGAACACTCCATCCCTGATCGGGCAATATGCTGTGAAGGTCACAAACTACAAGGAGAGGCCATATGTGGCCACCCAGTTTAGCACATTCAACTGAGCTCATAGCCAACAACTACCACCAATTGCCAGTTCTGGGAGGGGGCCATCTTGGACACTTAGCCCATCAGATGAGTCACAGCCCTAGCCAGCATTGGACTGCAGTTGCATGAGAGATGCCCAAAGGGGACTGCCTATCTGAGCATAGCTGACCCACAACCCATGAGGGATAATAACAAACTGTTGATTTTAAGCTACTAAATTTTGGAGTGATTTGTTACATAGCGATAGAAAACCATGTCACCCACCTACCCCTGTTGAGAACCACTGCTCCTTTTCTTTCTTTCCTTTTTTTTTGTCTTTTTAAGGTCATACCAGTGGCATATGGAAGTTCCCAAGCTAAGGGTCAAATCAGAGCTGTAGCTGCTGGCCTACGCCACAGTCACAGCAACGCCAGATCAGAGCTGCGTCTATGACCTATACCACAGCTCATGGCAACACAGGATCTTTAATCTACTGAGCAAGGCCGGGGATCAAACCCATGTCTTCAGTGATACTAGTCAGATTCATTATCGCTGAGCCACAACAGGAACTCCAAGAATCACTGCTTTTAATGATTTATTGAGAAAAGGGAATAAAGTTAACAGATTGAGTTAAAAATTCTTAGGCCCAACAATTTGCTAGTGGTACATTAGTATGCCTTATAAAAAATACCACCTAAATTTTTATAGGATTTAGATATATTCATATTTGAGCAGTTAACAGTTTGTTTTTTAAATTTCATTTACAATCAGTAAAAGTATACCTGGCTCTTCAGAAAGGATTTTTCTAGTACAACCAGTAATTCTTGTATAATATCTCATATCATTTTGCATTGGATCTGAATGATTCTCACATTAAATTTCTTCTCCGTTTTCTTTATTCTCTCTTCTCTTCTACTCCTCTCTCTCCCTTACCCACCCTATTCATATACATACAAAACCACACGTATGGGAGATCCCGAGTTGCCATCGCTGTGGTGAAGGTGGGTAGCTACAGCTCTGATTTGACCCCTAGCCTGGGAACTCTCATATGCTGCAGCCCTAAGAAAAAACAAAAACAAAAACAAAAACCCAAAATAACAACAAACCCACATGTATTATTATATTTTCATGTTATATGTGGTCGTCTCAAATCCTCGTATCACCAACCAACTGCCTAAAAAGGACTGTCTTGAATTTAATACCAGATTTAATACTAGTAACACTGAGCATGAAAACCTTTTGAAAACAATTGTTTTTATGCTTTGACACAGAAATTCCACTTGTAGGTTTTTTCCTTAAAAATTAATAGTTAATTTAGGTAAAGATTTAGGATATTTATGACAACATTACATAACATGGGGGAAAACTGGAAATAACCTAAATATACATTAATAAGGTGTTTCTATACTACAAAGTACTGTGCCACATTCAAAATAATATAAAACTATTCATACTGATGTGGGGAAATGTTTAGGGTATACTGCCAAATGGGAAAAAAAAAGCAAATTGCTAAACACTAGGTATAATGAAATATTTCAATAAACAATAATAGGACATATGGGTATATGTGTAGAAAAAACTCGAGAATTACATACCATGCTGTTAACAGAGAATGCCTGTGTGTGGTGGAACTATAGGCTGACTTTCACTTTTTATTTTCAAAAATTTTTTAATTGTATTGATTGCTTTTGCAGTACTAACAACTTTAAGAATAGTAAGTTTTATTTAAATGTTATATAAAAGGAAAAAATCCATAAAATAAAATAGACTGTAGACTGGAACCCGTTATTATTCCTAAAAGTTTTCTTTCTCAGTGTTTGAAGAAACGATAGGGTAATCATTCAGTGATTCTATGTCCTCATCTATAAAACTTACTTTTTCAAGGAATTCTGTCCTTATATATTATATTTGAATAATTTCTTCTTGGAATTTATCTAACATTCATGATTTTGGACTTGTATTCCTATATGTATTATTTTTCAAATATTCCTAGATAGTTATGTGTATGTATTCTACATCCTCAACTGTATGAACTCTTTGGTTATTGCCTTTTCTTTCTATTTTTCAGTCTTCTATGATCAATAAATGCTAAGGACTTGTCTGGTTAAGCGGCTAATACAGGGGTCATCAAACAATGACAGCTGGGTCAAATCTGACCAACTGCCTGTTTGTGTACAAGCCACATGCTAAAAATAGTTTTTATATTTTTACATGATTGAAAAAAATCAAAAGTAGAATAATATTTTGTAACACATGAGAATTACATGAAATTTAAATTTCAGTGTCCATACACTAAATGTTATTGGAACACAGACACACTTCTTTATTTACATATTTTCTGTGGCTGCTTAATGTTATAACATCAGAGTTGTGACGAAGACCATATGTCCCACAAAGCCCAAAATATTTATAATTGGGTTTTCATGGAAAACATGTGCCAACCCTTGAGTTAACATGTTAACACAAGTTAACACATCTGAGTAGCATCAGAAAAGTTCTTTTAAAAAATCTGCTATTGTATAGTGTCTTTAGTAGGATGGTAGATTGCATTAATGTGCTCAGTTTTTCTCTGCTGCTTTTGTAATAGGATTATATATCCATATCCTTATGCATATGACATTGCAATGTCTTCTGGTAAAGCAGACCCAGTACACCCCTACCCCAATATCTCAGGCTTGTCATAGTATGTTTTGTTAAGTTAGCATATACGTTGTGGGTGAGGCTTTAAATATGCTTGCAGAGTTTGGCCTGGATTCTTGAATGTCTGTGATCTGCCATGAAGTAGTAGTCATCTTTCCAGGTAACCACTGACCCCAGAGTGAGAGACATGCAGAACATACCTGAACCTGAAGTAGAGTCAACTTAGCGCACAGACCTATGAGTGAGAAATGAATGCTGTTATGAGACACTGAGGTTTGCGGATTGTTTATTTTGTGAAAATCTGGCTAGTACTGTGGGACTCATCCCTTGGTAGTTATGGTAATGTTTGTGTAGCTCACCCATGCTAAACATAGAGAAACTGGAAATCGCATTTGATTTAGAAAGAAACGATAATGGATTACCCTAGGTAACCAGTAAATATAATAGATTTATACTGCTTTATGAATATAGTTATAAGTTTGAGATAAGTCTAATTATCGTTTTCACAAAACTGTTCTAATGCCTTGAAATCACATTTTGGTGGACTTTTTGTTCAATATTATGAAAGCTGCATGGTCAATATGAAAATAAACACACTAAACATCTATGTTCCTGCATTCCTTCACTATGAGGTGACATAGGATTGTATGCATTTCTGCATGTGATTTCCAAGTCTCAAAATGTAAACATATTTTTACCTGTAAAATGGGGATGTTTTATTGATATAAAATTTTGTTCTACTCTAAACCTATATAAATTTGGTGCTAGTTCCCATAAGTATTTATAATCTGGTTATATTAATGAAAGTGTATAATTTCCTTGAAGCAAGTTTTCTTAACTTGTGTCAATTGTGGCACTACTGACATTTTAGGCTGGAAAAGTACTTGTTGTGGGTGGCTGTCCTGCACATTTTACCACTTTAGCAGCATCCCTGGCCTCTCTACATGCTAGATGCCAGTAGTGCCTTTCCAGATCCACTCCCTACTCCCCACTCTGTACAATCACTGATAATCAAACGTCTTCAAACATTTCTGTGTGTTTTCCTGGAGGCAAAATCATGCAGATGATAATCATTCAGTTTCAAAATTACTGAAAAATTGCAATTATAGTACAAAGAACTCTCACATTCCATTTGTTAATGTTTGTACTTTTTCATTCTTTTTATATGTATATGCACGTCTTTTTTTTTCTGGATCATTTGGGAGTAAGTTGCAGGCAGGATATCCTCTAACTCCTTAATATACATTATTATTCAATCCACAGTTCATATCCACATTTTGCCAATTATCCCCTTAAATGACTTTTTTTTTTCTCACAGTCCAAGCTCCAATGAAAGACACACACTTTATTTTGTTATCATATTTCTTAGTCTCCTTTTATCTAGAGCTGTTTCTCAGCCTTTCATTGGTTTTATAGCCTCAATATTTTTCAAGAGTACAGACTATTTCTTTTGTAGAATGGCTCTCAATTTGGATGTGTTTGATATGTCCTCATGGTTAGATTCAGGCTGTGCAGTTCTGGCAGAAACAAATTATGAGAGTAATGCTGTGAACTTATCAGTATATCTCTTCAGGAACCACATGATATAGTTTAATTTCTTTATCAGTAACACTAACGGATCATTTGGTTAAGATGGTGTATTCATTTTCCTAGGGCTTCCATAACAAATTATCGCACATTGGGTAGCTTAAAACAACAGAAAAATTTTCTCTCACAGTATTGAGGCCAGAGTCCAAAATCAAATTGTTGTCAGGGCTGTACTCCTTCTGGAGGGTGTGGGGTGTATTCCTTCCTTGCATTTTCTGGTGGCTGTCAGCATTGTTAGTTGGCTGCTTCACACCATTTTCTGCCTCTGTCCTCACATGGCCTTCTTTTCCTTTTCTCTCTCCATGTCTTCTGGTCTCTTATAAGGACACTTGTCGTTGGATTTAGGGCCCAAGTAATACAAGATGATTTCATCTTGAGCTCTTTAACTTAATTACATCTGCAAAGACTCTTTTCCCAAATAAGGTCACATATGCCCTAATCCTGGATGTGGACATATCTTTTGGGGGCCACCAGCTAAGCCTGTATAGGTGGTTCCTATTAGCCTTTTTTTTTTTTTTACTGTAAAATTACTATTTTTCTTTTTTGTTGACAAGCAATTAATGGGGAGATAACTGAGAAAATGTAAATATTCTATTCCTCATCAAACTTTCACCCACTGGTTTTAGCATCTATTGATAATTCTTGCCCAACTAATTATGTTCTAATTGCATTATTCCCTCTACATTTATTAGTTGGCATTCTATTGTAAGAGACTTTCCTTCCTTCTCTCTTTCTTCCATTTTTATATCAATATAGAGTTATTTTATTTGATGGGTTATAATCTCTTATTCTTATTTTATTTTCATGCCCCAAATAGCCCGAATGTGGCCAGCAAGAGCCCCATCAAGCAGGCTTCTGTGTTTTTCAACATGATCCCTACCATTATCTGAACAATTGTCTTTCTGGCACAAGAAAATGTTCTAACTTCTTGTATTTTCTCCACCTTAGCTCTAGAATCAGGATCCTTGGTTTCTTTTGATGGGGAAAAATATTTTAAAACCGAGATCTGGGTTAAATAAAAAAAAATTTTGAGTTCCAATTTGAAAATTGTAATTCACAAGTCCTTAAGTATGGCCCAGAAATTTATGTGTGTGTGTGTGTGTGTGTGTGTGTAAAGTTACCTTGTTGTGCTGCATAGCCAGTGTGTGTGAACTATAGCTCTAGTGCATTTAAACTGCAAATTAGTTCACACATTTTTCAGAACACATTTTGAATCCAAAGGGACAAAATTTTTCTCTTATCTTAATTACCAAGTCCCAGAAAACTAAGCAAGATAAAACCTACGTTATCTGAAAGAAAAAGTACTACATATCAGATGTCAGTGATGAATGTCTGAGATAGAAAATGTGTTTTATAATGTAAAATAATTATTGATTACAAAATCAAGTCAACTTAGATTCAGAGAGAGATATAATTACAATCTCAATTAAAAAAGAAAAGTGGAAATTTTACTTTTAAATTGCATTCTCCTGACTATAATCTCTCTCTCATACGCACAAAAGAATGCATCACTTTGTGGAAAGGGGTGCCGGGAACACAAGAGTTTTCACAATGGAATAGAAAAATCATTTATTTCAATATCCGTTGCCTGACTCTCTTCGATAATAGATCACTCAGTGAAGGAACAAAATTACTTCAGTGAAGCCAATTATAGTGCTGAATAGTTATATCACATTTTGGTATTGAACGTGAAAAAGCACTTTTCCCATATGAAATTTTGGGTTAATCTTTTTTATTCCTTAAAAAAATAGAATTCCAAGGAACTAATATTTATATCTTGAGGAAGAATTTCCTATTCTATCTACAGATGATCAGTATATATATTGAAACTTTGGGTCTGTAAGTTTGCCTTTATTTTTTTGTTTTGCGTTTTTTTTTGTCTTTTTGTCTTTTATTTTCCTAGCGCTGCACCCGCGGCGTTTGGAAGTTCCCAGGCTAGGGGTCTAATCGGAGCTACAGCTGCAACCTACACTGCAGCCACAGCAACGTGGGATGCGAGCCACGTCTGCAACCCACACCACAGCTCATGGCAACGACGGATCCTTAACCCACTGAGCAAGGCCAGGGATCAGACCCGCAACCTTATGGTTCCCAGTCAGATTCATTAACCACTGAGCTACGACAGGAACTCCCTGCCTTTGTTTTACAAAGGCAAAGAAATATAATATACCTCCTTCTTCAGATAGCTGCACTTTTTTCCCCACTGCAAACCACTGAGTAAATTAGAAGAAAATCCCCCATAGGAATAAGAATTATAATCCTTTAATCCTTTTTTTTTTTTTTTTTAATCTAGGGCCACACCATGTGGCATATGGAAATTCCCAGGCTAGGGGTCGAATCGGAGCTGTAACTTCTGGCCTATGCCACGGCCACAACACTACCAGATCCAAATCTCGTCTGCGACCTACACCACAGCTCATGGCAGCACTGGATCCTTAACCCACTGAGTGAGGTCAGGGAACAAACCTGCATCCTCCTGGATACTAGTCAGATTTGTTACTGCTGAGCCACAACAGAAACTCCAAGAATTATAATTTTTATTAGCAACAAATAGTAATAGCTGTAATTTCTGAGTTTGTACCAGGAATTTTACATTTCATCTCTATTTTACAATAAAGAAAATAAGTCTAGATAAATTAAACAACTTGGGCAAGTTTACATAACTTGGAAACGGCCAAGCCAAGAACCAAGCCCAGTCAGGAAAGCCTAGATTATATTCAGTAACAAACAGCCCCCAAATCTCACAGCTAATAACAAAGGAGCAGCTCATACTACATGTGCACCTTGGTTTGTCTGTGGTTCTACTGAGTTTTGTCTTCATTCTTTAACCCTAGCTGACAGTGAAGCCTCTGTTTGGAATCTTGCCAGCAGTGGGAGCAGAGGGGAAAGGCAGTGCTGTAAACCACACAGTGGCTCATAACCCTTCTACTTGGCATAGGAACAAAAGGGTTTCAGTGCAGCAAGCAGCAGCGTTAAACAGCTTTGTCACATCTTGGTTCTGAACATTGGTATTTTATATTTCCGTGGCCAGAGCAAGTTATGGCCAAATTTAATGTCACTGAGGTAGGGACATATAATCCTCTCACAGGTAAAGGCAGCAAATATTTGTGAACTGTAGCTATCTTACTGCAGACTGGTGTGCAGTGGGCATAATTTAAGCTTAAGCCCATGTAGCAGTCCCCTGGTCCACACTGGCCCAATCAGAGTGAAGCAAAGACTTCTGTTTGATGGTTTGGGGAAGAGTTGACCTTACTCTTTCTCAGTATAGACCTGCTGCCCCCATTCTGTCAGGAGGGAAGAAATGTGACAAAAAGGCTGATCTATGAAGCAAGGAAGAGTCAAGGGAAATGGAACCCCAGCACTGAGGACCCCATGAATCTCTGGAACAGTTCACCCTGAGGATGGTCCAGCCTCTGAACTTTCCAGTGATATATCCCAATAAATTCCCTCACATTACACCAGTTTGAATAAGAACTTTTATTACTCCCAATTTCTAAGTGATAATATTAAAATCCAAGACCTAGCAAAGTCCTAAACTTTGCCTTGGAAGAAGCATGCATGTGTATATGAATAATGTACTTAATTCAGTGTAAAAACAATGTAGCAACACTAGTGAAACTTAAAAATAAGAAGGAAGTTATAGAGTTCCCATTGCGGTGCAGTGGAAATGAATCCAACTAGTACCCATGAGAATGGGGGTTTGATCCCTGGCCTCGCTCAGTGTGTCAGGGATCTGGTGTTGCCGTGAGCTGTGGTGTAGGTCACAGATGCAGCTCAGATCCCGCATTGCTGTGGCTGTGGCATAGGCCGGCAGCTGTAGCTCTGATTCGACCCCTAGCCTAGGAACTTTCATATGCTGTATTTACGACCCTAAAAAGCAAAAGAATGAATAAATAAAAATAAGAAGGAAATTACCCATAATCATATTACCTGAGAACATGAGCCATTAATCAGGTTTGTATCTATTCTTCCAGTCCCTGTTCCCACCACGTACATTTCTTTTTACATAAGTTGTTAAAGCATACAAATAATTTTGTATCTTTACCTTTTTTCTTAAATGTACATTTGAATTCTTTTCCCACATTACTACATAATATTATAAAGATTATTGAAATAGCTGCAAAATATCCCAGGAATTGGCCATAATAGGGAATAGATGAAAATTTCCCTAACCTTGGACGTTTAGGTTGCTTCCAGTCTTTAACTTTACAGATAACAGTGCCACACATACAGCAATATATGTGTACAGAGAAAGATGGGAAGGGCATACACAAAGCAATATGCCAGTGGATGCTTTTGTTGAGGCCTCTGTGCCCTTGGGACCATCGAGTCCAAGGGTTGGGCCCTACCTACTGCATGTCACTGTTTTAGATGCAGATCTGGTATTTTTGTTCCAAGCATAAAAAAAATGGCATAAACATCTTAAAAATTTTCCTAGAATAAATAATTCTGGAGTTCCCGTCATGCTCAGTGGTTAATGAATCCGACTAAGAACCATGAGGTTGCGGGTTCGATCACTGGCCTTGCTCAGTGGGCTAAGGATCCGGTGTTGCCGTGAGCTGTGGTGTAGGTTTCAGACGCGGCTCGGATCCCGCGTTGCTGTGGCTGTGGCGAAGGCCAGCAGCCACAGCTCCTGTTAGACCCCTAGCCTGGGAACCTCCATATGCCGTGGGTGCGGCCCTAGATAAGGCAAAAAGACAAAAAAAAAGAATTCTGATTTGGAATAACTGGTTAAAATTCAGAAGATAACTTGTAGGTGGAAGCTATAAGGATAGGGAGACTTGCAAACATATTAGTAGTAACAAGTCAGAAGTAAGTGCTACTGAGATATACCAATAAAGACTATAGGCAAAACCAATTTTTTTTTTTGTATCGAGATTCTCCACTGGCATGAACTGCTCATGTAAATCTGTCTGGCCTGTGTCCTCTGAGGGGGTCATGCTGTAAGGGGGACAGCTCTTTAGTGTCACACAAGAAAGTCATTGTACTGTCCTGCATAGGTCAGTTGGCTCTGCTGGCCTGGCCTGGCCTGCTCACTGGCCTCTGAGAGATCTCGTCTCTGGTCCAGCATTCCCCAGTAACTCCACAGCTTGAGCCCTTTCCAGTGAACCTGAGATAATATTTCCCTTGCTTGCTTGGGATTCATTTATATTTATATCTATCTGTTATAAATAATTAAAAGGGGCTAATGTAGTTATCCAGGAGTAGTGTCCAGGCAGTTCTCCAAACCTATTTATCTTTCTCAGTCTCATTTAAAAACTGGAAGACTGGTGGACCCCTGACGAGATGTTGAACTTTTTGGCTCTGCTGATCTCGGTCTGGAGGTACAGGGCCCCAGCTGTAGATCTTGATACCTGTTTCTTAGTCTAGGTTCCAAACATGATTTCTTGACAACTGTGTTAACAAAAGCATTTAACCTGTGCCCACAGGGCCATTAAAAGCAGAGCTGGATGGTCTGTTCAGTGGATCTGAGTTCCTAAATTAGGGAACCCTTCCTTGACAGAGTATGGGCTGGCTTGGGACAAAGCAATATTATATAGTGGAGCCATAAGTATGTATATTAATAACCTCTGAGCAAAGAGTGAAAAAATGGGCCTAGATCTTGAGAAGAAATCTGGTAGGAAAATGTCTCCTGTGAGTGAACCTGGAAAAACAGGAGTCTCACAGGGAGAGGCTATGGCATCTCCAGCAAGACAGTGTAAGTATAGATTGACCTAAAAGTGAGGGGAGATATAGTTCCCAGGAAGTGGGGGAAAGAAGGCCCTGGAAGATAGTCACACAAAATGCAGTCTCTACTCACAACTGAGTGAATGAGCAACCAGTGCAATCACTGTGACCGAAATGACTCATTACTGAACAGGTATCTTTGGCTAAATTCTTTTCAAAGAAAATAGAGAAATAGCAATGTCTTTTTATTATGGATTTTTTAATGTTTTCATTTTAAGCCAGTGGTTTTTGTATTATTTTAGACAATGCCTTAGAGTCCTTTTTTTAATAGCCTTTTTCTTCCAAAAAGCCCCAGTATGGTGCCAAGAACATTTATCCCCTCCATAATTCAAATTTGGTGTTATGCCAAAACCTATTATAAGATTCCATTTTGATTCTTGATCCTGAATATCTAATGTAGACCAGCGTATCCTATTCTTTCCCAACAACTGCCAAGACTTCACAGCAGCACCACACGAGCAGCTTGTTTATAAAGCCTTTACTCCCCGGCCTCTCTCAGGCCCCCAGAATGCAGGCTCCTTGAGGGCAGGCAGGCCACGCCTATAGTGTCCACTGGCTTCTCCTCAAGCTTAATAAGCAGCATGCTGGCTCAACGGATAATATGTGCTAATGGATTTCCAATATCCTTATAGCTATATTTACTGAGAAGAAATAGAGAAAAAAGGTTAAGTGGAAGTAGAATAATAAATAAATAAATGTCATAAGATGAGAGAACTTGAATGAAGTGCCCACTTAGTGAAGTATGTGCTTACCACATCAATAAGGTGTATAGCTATTTAAAAAGAGAAGAAACAGAAAAGTCTATAGCATGTTTTCTCTTTTCAGAATTCCTCAACTACAGTATATTATTTTAGATTTCCTTAAGGGTTTTTTTCTGCACTCTCCAATTACCCTTTGAGGACCATCACTAAAGGGTGAAGCTGGCACTTCTGCTTTCTGAAATAGCCCTGGTACCTCGTGGAGATGAAATTCTCTGGCTTTCGGTTCCAATTTGGTAACAGCCCCATGCACATCAAGCCTGACAGGCCATTTATTGCTTTTGGCAGGAAAGTGAGGTCTGTGCACAAGAATGGCTGATGAGGGAAACTCCACGGTGGGATTCAGGAATGAAAGCAGCCTGCACTGGCTGGGAAAGGGCAGCTAAGGGAGCTGGTGGCCTGGCTACTTGCTAACGAGGATGGCAACTCAAAGAGAGCAATTGCTGACCTACAGGAGTCCCACTGCCACGTCCTCTTCCCCATTTTCTGAGGGAGCCACCGCCCTCCTCATGCAGCCTTAGGTCCTCAGCCCCACTGCCTGCCCAACAAGTATTCTGTGAAGACAAAGGGCAGGTTTCAGAATCATCAAGACTAACTTGGGATGTGGAAAAAAGCAGTCAGCATATAACAATCAGGGAGCAAACAGTCTGAGTTTTACTTCTGAATGAAAATGTACTTTAAGGTAGAAATACACTTGACATCTTTAATCAGCCTCCTTAAAATGGGCATCATTGCATTCATTTATGTCACACTGACATTAGAAGGATTAATTAATGACAAAGTATAGACTTCAAATCAATATTATTTCAACATGAGACAAATGGAATGCTTTTAAAATAACAGGCACATATACCTGTATATATTAATCACTCAGGAGTTTCCTTTTTTAAAAACGGTAAGCAATAGAATGTTCTCAACCCTACTATGTAGCTCTAGTTATTGATTGATAAAATGGTGCTCATATAAATACTGTAAGACTTAGTAGTTCCTTGCAGAATCTGATTCGTTAGGGAGAAGTACTCTGCTATTTTAAGCACTTAGGTACATGTTCACTGAGCAAGTCTACTGTCATAGCAACTGATTTACCACAGAAAAGCAAGGAGGTGCCTGAAGAAGTACTTTTTCTGCCCCTTCATTTTGGAGTCTTTCCTTGGCTCTTAGAATTAAGTTTCATGACTCAGACACCTATCATGGAAAATTTTATTTAATGACTGGATAATTCTGTGACAATTTTAAAATTTTTGAAAGTGCTAGATTTAATGGATATTCAGATGCTATGGTTTAGCATGAAAGGTTAGGAGAGCATGCTGGAATACCAGAAAAATCACGTGACAGATTACTGGTAATATGAACCCTGTGAGTTTGTATTAATATATCCAGAAAAATTCAGATTAAACAAGCCCAGATGAGTCAGAAGTTTAAGGCTCATCTGATCACCTTAATTTTAGTCAAATTATGGCTAATCTAATCCCACATGGGGTTATAAACTGCTTTACAGAGTCCAATCAAACAACCAACCTGTAGCCTGATAAAGCAGGCTCCCATATTTAGAAGCTGTCTAAGGAGGAAAAAAAAACCCGTTGGGGGAAAATGTTTTAGTGGCCCACAATCAATGAACAATGAAACTACCAGCAAGGGTGAAGGAAGACTGTAATGACTTGTATATAAGAATCAAGTTTAAAAAGAACTACATTATAACACTTGAATTTTCTAAAGTCACAGAGTGTTTGTATAACAGGGTCAGAGACATTCACCAAGTCAAAATGTTAGACTTCAGAAAATACCTGACACTTTAAGTCTTTTAAAAAAGAGGCTGGGGGCAGGAAGGAGTAAAAGAAAGGAAAAAACAAAAATCACTGATCTGAAACCCATGGGTTCTGTTGCAGCCTTTGTAATTTAGAACTTTTTGGAACTTGGATAGGTAAAAATGTAAATATACCATATGATACATAAAAGGCTGAGTGAGGTCTGGGCAGCACCCTGTGATACAACACACTGATATTTCAGGTGAGATGTGTAAACATTCACACTGACGATGATTAATGAAGATTAGCCTCAAGTCCTTTCAGGGCAGGTGTTGTTCCAAGTAAGTTCAGGTCTGGTCAGGCTTTAATGCTAAGTGAGTTATGGAAAGTCTTTCATTTTAAAACTCTTATTGGACTTCACAATCCGTGGGTAAGGGATGATGAACCTATATAGCTTTATGCAATGATTAACGTACATCTAAGGTAAAAGTACGCACAGTTCAAAAAAGAAAAAAAGTGAATTAAGGAGTGGTGGAGCTTCAACAAGTTAGTCAAGGAAAATAGTAATATTGGGGAACATCTGCCTGCCAGCTGAATCTTATTCTTCCTTTTTTTTTTTGTGCTTTTAGGCAAAAATGGCATATGAAAGTTCCCAGGCTAGGGGTTGAATTGGAGCTGCAGCTGCTAGCCTACACCACAGCCACTCCAGATTCAAGCTGCATCTGCAACCTACACCACAGCTCATGGAAACACTGGATCCTTTATCCACTGAGTGAAGCCAGGGACTGAACCCACATTTTCATGGATACTAGTCGGGTCCTTAACCCACTGAGCCACAACGGGGAACTCCCCAGCATAATATACTTTATTTTCTAATAAAAACAGGAAGCTGAGTAGATGGAAGAACTGATCTGAGATGTGCTATAGTAGTTCTTGTGTTATATGGGTACAAATGTGGACAGTTTGAACATACCTTCACCTACTGAAGTAAGAAAGTAAAATGAGGAATAAAGGGTCTAGCAGTAATAGGTGCGATTATGTGACAGACACATTTGTGAAGAGGCAAAGGACAAGGGATTTGGCATCAATAAGCAGACTTCCTGAGTTCAAACTTGACTACTTAACATATCTAAGCCTCAGTTTCCCCATCTGTGAAATGAGGAGAGTAATTTCATAGGGTTGTTAGGAGGCATCAATAAAATAAAACCTTAGACACTTAGTACAGTGCCAAGTGGATGGCTGCTACTTGTGTGGATGTGGTAATAATAAAATAAAATAAAATAAAATAAAATAAAATAAAATGTTAAAAAATAACTGTTGTTACTAAGGTAAAGATAAAAACATCTCACCCAGGGTGTTTAGTTAACATTAATGGTGTTACAAGATTACATATAAGTACACAATATACCTCCGATGGGGCACTCTTATGAGGAAAAACACATTTGAGAGAGGTCTCTTGGATAGGAATCTTGCTTCAGTAATATCTTAACATAAGCAAGAGGGCTTTTTGTTAAAATAACTTACTTCTCCACTGCCCTCAACTTTCCACTTTCTTTTGTGAGACATTAGGTTTTAAATCAACCATTGTACTAGGCCCTGGAATTGTTACATCTGAGTTCAAAAAAACTATTTTCTTCTATAGTTTTCTGAATTAATCTTATTTCTTGGTTGTCATATCTCATAACTCACAACCTTCTATGTATTGAATTTGGGCCTTTCTCTTCTTTTTTTACCAAAAAGCTATATAGAGCTACATATCAGAAAGATAGCAAGAATTTTCCTTTTTCTCTCTTAATTTTCACTGCAAAATGTATTCCCATACTTTGTTGATTTTTTTTAAATGCAGAGCCAAATAACATAGAAATGTGTGTGTGTGTGAAATAAATAAGTAAAATGGGAAGATTTATCTTGAATTTTCTTAATTTCATCACTTCCATCCCACTTTGCAGAGATAGTTGATGCTAACCATTAGGCCCATGTTCTTCCAAACAAACTCTCTAAGTATGTACAAACATTTATATTGTACATGTTAGGGAGGAATTTGTTGCTGTTGATCTAGCAAAAATAACATCATTCTATACATACTGTTTTGCAGCTTGTTTTTTTCCTGTTTAACCATGTACCAGTTCTCATGTTGCTACTGTTCCCATTCTTTTGTAATATCCTGTATTCCTGAACCATAATTTGTATAGTTATTAACTTATTCCTTCATTCACTAAAGTGATTTTATTAATCATCAAAGTGGGGAAAATATGTACTGGTTACTATAGAAAGTACAACATTGTGAGAGACATAGTTTTTGCCCTCTGGATACTTATTATAATCTGGAAAGGAAATAAGACAGGGACACATAACTACTATATTAAATAGTACAGAATACATAAACTGAGATTTTAGGATTTTAGTCTCTCTGTAGGTAAGAAGAAAGTGAATTAATTTTTGGTGGTTTGATCAGGAAGTTTTTTTTTTCCAGGAGATTTTGTATTTAAATTAGGCCTAGAAAGATTGGTTGGATTTTCAACTGATGTAAAACAGGAAGAAAAGTTGCCTTTAGTCAACTCTCTGTTTAAAGGCAGGCCATAACCGAAATGCATTGATATAAAACACCTTGATTTCAGAGATATTAAAAACTGAAGAGAGGAGTTCCCATCGTGGCTCAGTGGTTAGCAAACCTAACTAGCATCAGTGAGGATGTGGGTTTGATCCCTGGCCTTGCTCAGTGGGTTAAGGATCCGGTGTTGCCATGAGCTGTGGTGTAGGTCATAGATGCAGCTGGGATCTGGAGTTGCTGTGGCTGTGGTGTAGGCTGGCCGCTGTAGCTACCATTACACCCCTAGCCTAGAACCTCCATATGCCACGGGTATGGCCCTAAAAAGGAAAAAAAAAAAAAA